>PITA01013876.1:0-55743 GCA_004023965.1 Spilogale gracilis
TTTTTTTTTTTTTTAAGATTTTATTTATTTGACAGAGAGAAACACAGCCAGAGAGGGAACACAAGCAGGGGGAGTGAGAGAGGGAGAAGCAGGCTTCCCGCCGAGCAGGGAGCCCGATGTGGGGCTCGATCCCGGGTCTCCGGGATCATGACCTGAGCCGAAGGCAGTCGCTCAACCAACTGAGCCACCCAGGCGCCCCTCAATAATATTTTCTTTCCAGGTGGGAGGGATAGGGTGGCTGGGTGATGGACATTGGGGAGGGTCTGTGCAAAGATGAGTGCTGTGAATTGTGTAAGACTGATGAATCACAGACCTGTACCCCTGAAACAAATAATACCTTATATTTTAATTGAAAGAGAAAAATATATTTTCTCTCCTCCAGCTCATGTCATTGTAAGAATACAGTATAGAATACAGGCAATGTACAAAATACATGGTGATCTCCGGTTTATGGTATTGGTAAGGCTCCTGGTCAACAGTAAATTTGGGGGAGAGGGAGTCAAAAATTCCATGTGGATTTTTGATTGCCTGAGGCTTGGCACCCCTAGCCCTGCCGTGTTGTTCAGGTGTCGGCTGTGGTTCACAAGGGGGTTGATGCCGTTCTCCGTTGCCCAGCGTAGAGCAGGGGAGGCTATTGCCCAAGACAGGCCCTAACCCCTGTCCCACGCCCACAGCAGCCATTGCTGGTGGATCAGGATAGTTTTTGCTGAGCTCCCAAGCAGCCTCACGTTCCTTATCAACACAGGAAGCCACCTCTGGTCACTTGGAACCAGGCTGAGATGAAACCAATTTGTTGTCCTCCGTGGAGGAAATGATGAGTGATGTCAGAGAAGTTCTAATGGATACAGAGGGGGCTCTGAGGGGGGATGGAGCTGGAGAGAGCTAAGGAAGGCTTCATGGAGGAGGTGATCTTTGAGGGGTGGGTGGGATGGAACATGTGGGTGGGGAAGAAGCTCTGTGCGGGTGGAGGATATAGTATGGGCAAAGGCCCCGAGGCACGAGCAGTGTCCTTGGCTTCTCTTACTCGACCAGGTGGCTGGAGCTGGCCTGATCAACCATCCCAGTGATGGAGGCTCAAAGCTGCCTCTCATCTCTGGTTTCCCTGCCCCCCCCTCGGGGGGGGTGTGTAGCAGTTCCTTAGCAGATAAAAACCTCCCAAGATCCTTTCCTCCTTCTAGAAGAGTCTCCATCCCAAACTAAGCAGATTTTAAAAAATGCCACAAACCCAGTCTCAGACACGCCAGTCCCTAGCCGAGGTTGGGCAGACTCTTTCTGTAAAGGACCAGAGAGGAACTATTTTGGGTTTGTGGGCCTAAGGTTTCTTGCTATTACACTGCTCTGCCGTGTAGGGCAAAAGCAGCTATGGACCAACATACAGGTGTGGTTGTTTTCCAAAATACCTTTATCTGTGGATGCTGGAATCTGAATTTCATGGGCTATTTATGTGTCATGAAATCTTCTGATTTTTTTCTCCAAGTATGTTAACCAGTAAAAGCCGTTCTTAGCTCTCAGGTTGTACAAAACAGACGGTAGTTCAGGCTTGGACTTCTGATCTAGTTGGATCATGTCTCACACTTGGTTGGCACATTTTTTAAAAGATTTTATTTATTTACGAGAGAGAGAAAGAATCCGTGAGCACAAGCAGGGGGAGAGCAGGGTAGGGGAACAGAGGGAGAAGCAGGCGCCCCGCTGAGGGTGGAGCCGATTCAGGCTCGACCCCAGGACCCCAGGGTCATGACCTGAGCCAAAGACAGACACTTAACCAACTGAGCCACCCAGGCGCCCTCGGTTGGCATTTCTGACTTCCTACTCTCCACTCTTGCTCAGTGCACTCTTCTGTTCCCACAGGGTAGGCTCACGCCAGAGCTCATGGCTCTGAGGTGGCCATGGTCGGTCTCCCAATAAGGAGGTTGGGTAGACTTGGTCTGGTTAGGTTCATAAAAGCCAAAAGCCAAAGCTCTTGTGTCAGGACAGCTCTCCAAGTTGTGTCAGCTCTTTCCCGAGACCTCAGTGGTCAGAGATGGCCAAAGATGAGGAGATGGAGACCAAGGTGAGGAGGCAGTTGGCCCCCGCTGCTCATCTAGGATGTGCTGAGACCAGGACCCCTGGCGTCGGGCCTGGAGTCTTTCTGCTCTACATGAGATAAAAGGGTCTCCAGGTTAAGCGTCTTCTTGGCTCCGCTCCAGGCTGTCAGGGAGCGACCCTGGCCCCTGCCACCATCATTGCTTACGCCCGCTTGCTGCTGGTACCTTCCTGAGAAGAGAAGGACACAGGCAACAGGCACGGGTGTCGGGTCGTAAAGAGAGAAGTAAACCATGATAAATTGCAGCTAATGCTGCTGGGTGACTGAGATAAAGCCTTGATTGTTTGGGCAGCATAAATCAACACCCTGAGCTGCATGGGAAATAAAGCAATAATTTAAATCTATTTTCAGGGTCTTGTGGGCCGAGTGACCGACTAGGAATTGATATCCAAGGATGGAATAATAGGTGGGGGAGGGTTATAGATGGTTAAAAAACACCAAGTGGATATCTTTGTACTCCCCCAGGCTTGTCGCAAGCCCTGTGGGTGGGCTCTAGGCAGAACTGTAACTCCCAGCCCTGCTCTATAAAGAGGTCCTGGGAATCCACCTGCCTGTCGGTCTTCCCCAGCCAGTTCACTCACTGGCCGCCTCTGCCCCTCTCCCAAGGGCTCCAGCCACTGCTCTATCTTGCTTCATGGAGGGACTGTTTTGTTAGGCCCTTGGTGGGCATGGAGGAGTCAGAGATGCATGAGATGAAATTAGCCTAACTAGACGGTAAGTTCCATGAGATCAAGAACTGTGGCTCTCTAGCTCACCACCATTTTCCCAGTGCTGAGGACAGAGCCTGGCCTGGTGCAGGTGCCTCATCTATTTTCTGTGAATAGGGAAATGACCAAGCCAAAAAAATAAGTCACAATGAAGCATCAGTTGCTACACTGACAACGGAGCGTGCCTCGGCATGTGGGCAGCAGGGAAGAGGCAAGGGCGCTGTTACTTCTAGGACATATCGGGATGTTAAGGGAGGCTGAAGAAGAGGGAAAACTTCAGCTGGGTCTTGAGGTGGGACTGGAGTTGGTCAAAGGCACAAGAAGGGGAGGAGGGCATTTCAGGGGGCAGGAAGAGCTCCAGCAAAGACCTGGAGAGGGTCGGACTGTTGCTTCAGAAACCAAAGAACATTGGGAACTCAACGAATGATAATGCCAAGCTAGAGGATTATTGTTTCCGGTTTCCATTCACATTTTCCCATGCTGCTTTCTTTTCCTCCTGACGTGTCTTCTTTTGGTTTGTGATAAGCCACGTGGGTGGGAAGATGGGCACTACTGCATGCAAGGGGGAGGGTGGTCAGAAGGACACCTGGACCGGTCGGGAGACCAGGGATACTTCCGCTTCTTTGGGCAAATTCCTTTAGACCTTTCTTGTTCTCCCGCTCCTCCTGTGGAAAACGGCAAGGTGGGGGAAGCATACCATCAGATGATCTTCTGGGCTCTTGCTGATGCTTTAAGTCATTTCTGGACATACACTCCTTGTGGAAGCCGAGGTGCTCTTTCAACCCTCAAGCAAGTGCTAGGCACTCAGTAGATTTTAGTACTTGGGGATGGGTTATGTCAGGACAGAGTTCCCTGTCTTTCCCAAAAAGGAAAGAATTGCAGCTCCCCAAGAAATACTGGAGCCGTAGGTGGGTTATAGTCTTCATTCAAACTGGATTAACACTACGGCCCAAAGAAACATGAGTAACGGAGCAAAGCTACCATAGGCACATTAGCTCCGTAAATCCAACAACCACCCCAGGGGAGAGGTGCTACGAATATTTCCCTTTCATGGATGCAGCGATGAGGACCCAGAAAGATAGACCGACTTGCCCAATGGCATATAGTTAGTGAGTGAGCCAGGATTGGCCCAGCTAGGCAGGCCCCAGCTGCTAACTGACAGTGTGACCATCGGGCTAACCTGCTCTGTGTCACCCCGTGCACATGGGTGGCAAGAGGGACGGTGGCTCCGGGTGACTCTTCCCTTAGCAGCAGAGTCCAGGGCCCCAGGGCATTCCCCCTCTACCACCCAGCACGGTCCACAGGCCCACACGGTCACAGGCCATTGATCCTACAGAATGTCAAGATGAATAGGCTCTGCAAAATCTATCAGGGCCTGACAAGGGGACACATCTGAGCCCGTGACGGAGATTGTAAATTTTTATGTTCATTATGTTTGTTTTGTTTCATGTAATTAATGGATCTATTAAGCTTAATCAAGCTCTGACCTCTTTTATAACCATTATAAATCAGCTCCAATAGCTCCTGGGGGGGGGGCTCCCTAGGAGAGAAGGGTCCTTCCATGGAGTGAGGGCTCAGAAATGGGGGATGGAGGGAGGAGAACCAGTGGGTCCCACAAGATCGATCACGGGTGAGATTGGAACCTATCCACAAGGGCCTTGGCAATGGAGGGAGCCACGGGGAAACTGAGGCAGGAAGCCTTTTTAGGTGAGCTCCATCCACTTCAGTGACACAGAATTGCTCATGTTTCTATGAGTCCTGTGTGGTTGGGGGTGGGGGGTTGCTGCAGAAATGGGAGATGAGAGGAGGAAATAAGAGAATCCCACATACCTTATACCTCTTCATCTTAAAATTGGCTTTCCTTGAGGAACAACGCACTCCACACTCCACTCGGCCCTGAGAAAGGGGGCTGGTATGGAGGAGAGGCAAGGGTGGTGGAGGGGGCGAGGGGGGGGCGGGGAGACCCTGGGGGAGGGATTGGAGTTGCCAAGCTACCCGCCCAGAGCACAGAGCCGGGCTGAGGACGGTCATGTCTTTTGCTTCTCTGCTTTCTCTGGTTTGGTGAGCAGAGTGATTGAGTGTGATTGAGCGGGAACGCAGACGCTCTCGTTCTCAGCTATTAGGATGAATGGATCCCCGGGAAGCCAGCAAGGATGCTGTCGCCTGTGTGTGCTTTAATACTAATAAAAAAAAAAAAAAGAAACTAACAAAATACCATTCCCCATCATTAAAATGCAGAAGCAGATAAAGAGCCGCTCCTGTGTAATTACCAAAAATTTTTATTTCCATAAGAAACCAGCGCTTCATAAATGTTCCAACCTGAGCCTTTCTCTCCAGGGAAACTGGATTTCTATGAATATAGAAATTCGGTAATTGCCCCTGGAACCGTGCTTTTCTGTGTTAATGAGGAGCAGGAGCTTGCTTTTGCTTAGAGCCCTAAACAGAACAGTTTCCTTCCCCATCACAGGGTCAGCAAGCACCCAGCCCACCCCCACCCCTCGCCCCACCCCCACCATCCCCACAGATTAGACCCATTAAGGCCTCAGGGTTTGGGTTTCAGGAGGAGTGATTTCTTCTCTTTGGAGCCCCGTTCTGCATCTCTCCAGCTGTATTTGTATTCCTCCTTACCACAGGCATGCATTTTTTATTTCAGGGCAACGTGCTTTAAAAAAAAAAACATACATGCACTATTAGATTAAAAAATGCACAGCATTATATAGCTTATAATGCCATGGTAGATTTTAAACCTCTAAAAGCATATGCATTAAAGCAATTTTCTAAACTAATATAGCAAGAGGTCCACAAAAGCAAGGCAACATTTGATAATAGTTGCCATCTTCAGTTGAGGATAATGATGTTAACAAATGTAATGGGAGTAATGAGTGGAGATTCAAAAAGCTGCTTTTGTTTAATTTTTTTGTAATGCAAATTTAGTTTGGGAATGAAAGAGGGGGGAATGAGGGGAAAAAAAACCCTCTTATTTGAAATGAATCTTAATCCCAGCTGATGTTATAAGCAGAAGTGGCTTCATTGTGGAATTAAATAATCCAGAGATGCAATTATTAAGGTGATGGGGATGAAGTTGGAAAAAAAAAAGGAAGGAAGGAAGGAAGGAAGGAAGAAAGAAAGAAAGAAAGACGAGAGAGAGAGAGAGAGAGAGAGAGAGAGAGAGAGAGAAAGAGAGAAAGAGAGAAAGAGATAAAGGGAAAGAAAAGAAGCTGCAGAATCGAATCTTCTTTCTTGAGGCTGGAATTGCAGATGTTTGAATAAAGAAGTCAGAGTGTGCCAGGGGTGTTCTCCCTGGAGTTGTCTGTGCCAGGGATAGGACACCACTGCCCCCTGGGCGGGGATGGGGGCGGGGTAGAGTGAGGGAAAAGATGGCGAGGGAAGGAAGTGCCTGGATACTCATCCAGGCCAGGATGCCGAAGGGGATCCCGAGTTATTTTATTGAGCCCCACAACTGGTTCCATCCAGGGACTTCCACAAGCTCTTCCACCCCTCAGTTTTCCTCTTCTGTAAAATGGGAACAGCAGTGATTTCTCATAGTGCATTTTTGAGGGCGGTGTGGTTTGCATCTTAACTCCTCAAAAGAAAGGAGGGTGGTGTAAGGCAGAACAGCCATAACTCCTTCCAACCTCATTTTTCTTTGCCTTTACCGGGCTCAGCCTGCCCCACGAAGCAGAAATCAGGGCAACGATTTTGAAGCACAAAGGGAAAAGGCCATTCAAGAATGCCATCCTGGAAGGCCCTGCTAGGTTCACTCAGGAGTGTACTCAATTTTCTTGGTTTTCTCTGGAGAAGGCAGGAACAGCAAAGCTTGAACCATTGGATTTGCTTCTTCAGCAGTCTGCCAGTGTTGGCAGGGGTGGGGGGGGTGTAGATGGAGAACAGCCCTCCCCAAGTACAGCTGTGTGACCTTGAAGGGATCCAACTCCAATTGTATTGATCACAGGTACCATATGCTTCTTCTTTGGAGTCCGTCCCATTTCACTGATTGGAAGGTCAGCATGCAGAGGGCACTGTAGTTACCCTGTCACTCAAAGGGCCATCCAGATGCTGGGGGCATCAGACACTGCTCACCACTGACATTTACTGAGCACTGTGTCTTTCTGGGTGCTTTACAGAGCATTTTTCATTTAACACTAACAGCAACCTACCGGGTAGACACTGTGGTCCTCTCCATTTCACAGACAGGGAAACTGAGTCACGGGCGGGTTAAGTCACACAGCCATGCAGAACTGGGATTGAGTCAGGAATCTGTTTCCCCAGTTCTAGTCTCAAAGCGTCTCGCTGGATACATGTGTGGGATGCTAAAAGTAGGGAGGCGGCTCTTTGCCCAGAATGTGTGTCAGATCCCACTGCCCACAGGCAGGGAGCCATGACTGGAGGGTAGCCCAGCCCAAGGAAGGCTGCCTGCTGGTTAAAGATAGGTTTTGGGGGTAAAATTAGTCTTAGGGTATCATAAAAGATAGGGTTTTGAGAAGCGCAGAGAAGTGGAGAATATGACTTACAATCCCCAGTTTACAGCTTTAATTAATCTGAAATTGCAACATAGATTTTTATGATTAGCAGCTACATCTCAGTGAGCAGAGAAGGAACCTTTAACCATGATCCCAAGATGAATCTGGGAGATGAAATATCCATGCAATAATCAAGGCCATGTTAGAGGAAACAAAGTAAAATACAAATCCCCGGCCATCAGAATAATAATCTGTCAGCAGGGCAAGGCCTTCTAGGACCTGTTCTTTGCAGAAGGGAAAGCCATTCTTGCACCAAGGGCAGGACTATGCTGAGGCTGGGTGGAGTCCAGTGATTGATTCTTTGCATATGTTACTGAGGAGCCCAACCTGGGGCACGAGCCCACTGATGCTGAGCCCACTCTCTGCTCCTTTGGTCTGGGTCTGCCTCATTGTCTGTGTCACTTTAAGGGGTTGGATCCTCAGGGACCTGGACCAGCTCCCTAGGATCTCATCTCTCTCACAATTGTTGCCGAGGCTGATGGGCCAGGACACTTGCCTGGTGCCCAGAAGATGCTGACCAATTGGCTTCTGTCTTGTGAAACCTGACCCCAAGGCTAGCGAACCCAGAAGGTGGTTGGACATGGGGTGGGGAAAGCTGTAGTCCTTCAACCATCTGCCTCCCCATGAAATTTATTGAAATAGCCACGTACAAACCCTCATTGGCTGCTTTTATGGACTGAATGCTTACCTCCACACCCTGATATGAAATTTGTATGTTGACGTCCTAACTTCCCATGAGACTGTATTTGAAGACAGCACCACACTGATGAGATTAGTGTCCTTATTTGAAGAGGCACCAGAGAGTGTGCTCGAGGCAACAAACATCTCCAACCCAAAGAGAGCATCTTCACCAGAGACTGAACCTGTTGGGACTTTGATCTTGGATTTCCAGTCTCCAGAAGTGTGAGAGAAGAGATTTCTGAGATTTAAGTCACCTAGCCTGTGGTGTTTTGTTGCCTCAGCCCAAGCTGACTGAGATGGCTGCCATCTTGTTTCACGAGGCTAACGGCTCACTGGCCCACGGGTTGATACCAGGCAATATCTGAAGTCCTATAGTCATGGACCAACTTTGGCATAAGTCAGACACCTCATTTCAGTCTATTCCAAAATGAAAACTCCACGAGGTGGGATCAGTATCCCCATTTCACAGATGAGGAAACTATACCTCAGAGAACTTAAATTTCTTTCCTTGGTCGAAAAGCAAGTGGGTACAATTGAAGTTTTTCTGACTCGGACAGGCTCTGATTCTTGGGTTGGGCCCTGCCTTGGATGCAATCAGGACAGTTTATGGGGTGGCATAGGACAGGAGCCTGTAGCTCACCCCGCCGCCGGCCTCCAGCAGGAGCCAGGTGGTCTGGGGCCTTGAGGGGACCTTATAGCTTCACTTGTGTGCACTTTGCCAACTCTGACCTCTACTCCCTGCCCATGTCTCCAAAGCCCCTGAGAACTCTCCCTCTCAGGACAGCGTGTATCCCTTCTGGAAGGTCTGAGGTGCAAAGGAATATATATTAGTTCCTCAAAAGCAAGATACCAGCCACTAACACTTCTTGAGGCCTCACGATGTGCCAGAAACACTGTTTACTGTTTCATGTGACTCGCACAGCAGTCCTTAGAGTTAGGTATTACTATCATGCCCATGTTATGAAAAAGGAAATTAAGACTTAGAGAGGTTAGTTTGCCCAAAGTTAAACAGAATTTAATCGGTTTGGGAAGAGCAGGAGGGCCTTGAGTTACCAAGGTGGTTGGAGCTTTGCGATCAAGCCCACTTTTTAACAGGACTGTCCGGAGAGATTCGGACAGATAGTGAGTCTCTTGTCACTACAGATGGTCCAGGAGAAAGGAGACACTCCCCTGAAGGGGATGGGGATAATGTGACAGAGCCGTAGCTTTGGATATTGGGGTTACATAAGCAGGTCTGAAGTCCCTTCCGACCCAAGTCTCCTTGACTGCCCATAGTTAGTGTGGGAAAACCGAGTGTCCCACTGTCCTGCCGGTGGGAGCGGGAAGCGCAGGGCACAGACGAGCGCTAGGCCCTAGACACGGCTCGTCCTTTGCAACAGACAGTTCTCAAATTCACCATTGTCCTGATCCAGTCTGTGTCTTTACCCCTTGGTGAGTCTACACTGGGGGTCCAGTCTCTGCTTCAGCCCCTCAGGAACAGAGAGGGGTACACACCCCTGTTCCCCAAGACTGGAAAGATAGCCTCATGATAATGCTTTAGAAACATCTGGTCTCCTCACCTCCAGGCAGCCGCAGTGTCTACTCCACCAGCATTTTGGCATGCCCGCGAGGGGGCTCAGCTTGCTGGCTCAGGAAGATGTTTGGAAGACTGGCTCAGGAGGCTCTGCCTTTGGGGGGAGGGCCAAGATGCAGAGGAGAGAGCGAGCCCAAGGAACCTCGGAGATCATTCACTCTCTCCTCTTTTCCTCTTCTCTGGCAGCCAGGACATGGATGTCACCATTTTTCTAGCTTTCAAAAGGTAGTGTTTATTTAATTGCCGGAAATCTCAGCTGACTCTCCTGGTGGGGAAGAGGCTGCCCCTAATGTGCCCCGTCACAGGTGTGCACCTGCTCGGGACCACTCACCTGCCGGGCTGAGGCTCAGTCATGTCAGGCACTTGGAGCGCCGGCTCCCACAAAGTACAGACTTTGCAGGTAATGTGAAACCCCCTCAGTCCCAGAGGCACGTGACTTCAGTTCTAGAACACAGGCCTCAGGATACTGCTTTAGCAGGCCTTCCATCTGTCCCCTTTATTTTGCAGAGGAGAGAGCAAAGGTCTAAAGACAGAGCTCTCAACTTGTGGTTTGCAAACTTCTCAAGATTCTCGGTGATTTGATTCCTCTAGGTCAGTAGTTCTGCGAAGAATCTTGAGAATGTGCACTTGAACATAAGGGCCCCAGGTGGCGTTTATAATTGAGCAAGTTTAGGAAACCCAAATTTAGGGACTTGCTCAAGAACTTAATGGCAGATGCGGGGCCAGACCACAGGCTCCCTGCCTCCTGCTACATGTGTGTGTGCGGACGAGGGAGTTTACTTGGACACATGAGTGTTTGCCCAGATGAGTCTGCCTCCCTCCTGGCTTGCGGTTTTACCAGTAGTCAGTCTGGCTCAGAACGTGTGTGCTGAAGGGATTCATCATACGGAGGGCCTTCCATTCACACCTCTGCTTTCTAGCCCCTAATCCTGCTGGATTACCTAACTAAACACTGAGTTCTGATTGCTGTCCTCCCTGGGAACAGACCAGCATGGGGTCATGGGAAAAGTGGAGGTTATCGAAACTCTAATCTCTATCTGCCTGTAGGCTTCGGGTTCTCCCACTGTAACCTAGAGAGGCCAAAATCAACCAACCAACCCCAAACCTAGGCAAGACCTCCCAGGAGCAGAGTCTGCTCATGTAAGTTGGAGAAGGGGTGGCTGGTGGAGACGACAGCCATAAGCTTGGGCGTACCACTGCATATGGGCATCGGGGCCCATTTACAATGGTCTATTTTCACATGTGACTTGGTCACAGAAGCCCAGGTTTAGGTGTCCATAGCTAGCACTCTGGCTCACTGAGGGCCCACTGACCAGTGGGAATCACTGGTCTCTGTAAATAAAGCTCACTGGGGTGAGATACCCTCACTTTTTCAGCAGAGAGGACCCGGTTAGACCAAGGAGCTGGGCATTCACGCTGAAGGCACTCTGCCTGCCTACGTTCACTGCTAATAGAGGTTGGAGTGAGGCCCACTTAGAATTCTTCGGTGCCAGGCAGGGGAGTAGGCACATCATGGTGCAAGATACGTATGCTCTCCCCATTGGACAAGTGAGAAGATTGAGGCTCAAAGAGGTTAAGCTCTGGCTAAGGTCACACTTCCCATCTCCACCTGCTTCCCGCCTCCCCCACCATTGGACATGTGGGGATTTAGAATTCCAGACGTCATTACCAAAGAGACAAAACATTCTGAGACTCTGGGAGGTGGGTGGAAGTACTAAGAAGACATTCGCCTGCTGGGGCTTTATGTAGTCAGAGTTCTGCTTAGAGGCAAGCGGAGGGACAAGATATGTGGGTGAGTCATTTGGACCCTCATAGGCTCTCTTTCTGGGCATCCATTTTCCCACTCCTAACTGGCGATAATTCTAGACCACTCCCATAGTGGTTTTGAGCCTCAAAGTCCAGTGTTTATCACAGAGAGTATCTACCATACCGAACATCTGTTAATCATGGTAGATGGTGGGGGTGAGATGAAATGGAATTTTTAGCAGGGGAAGAAAATCTTTCTCCTTCATGACTCTGGCAGGTGGAAGTGTCTTGTCTCTAACAAAAGGAAAAAAAATGTAATATGATCTTAAAAGGAAAACAATATTCGTACTTAGAGTTAATTGGCTCTGAATTAGGGCTGTCCAAGACAAATGTAAACTCCCAGTTTGAATTTCCATGCCACCTAGCCCTCACCTGGCTTCCACAGCCATCCCAGTGTTCTCTGAGAATACAAATTCATTTTAATAACAGCCAAAGCAAAATAAAATTAGAAAGGTGATTTTGCTGGGAGGGAAATCGTATATTGCCAGTCAAAGGCAAATGCGTACTATTTTTAGGATATGCATTGTAGGGGGTTATCTTCACTCCCCACCCCTCCCAGCCCCCAGACATGCCTCCCCTGGCGTGGGTAGGGAGAGCTGCCATCCCCCCCCACACACACACATTGGAGCGCACGGGCATACCTCGACAGTCTCTACTTAGCTCACTGCCTTCACCGCCCACCTAGTGCGCACAGGAGAAATGGAAATGCATTTCCACTGTTCCCCTGAATGAAGAGTTCTCTGTTAGTCACCACCCGCCCGGCTGGGCCCCGGGTGGATAGTACCGTCCCCGTTATGAGGTACCAAAATAAATGGCTTTGGAGGCACCGTGCGGGGAGATATGCTGAGACTTGCATACAATTAAAACAGTTATTAATACTTGCATTGTTCCTGGTGTGTGGGTGTGCATGACATCTACCTTTTCCCTTTGGCTGGAGCGAAACCAGAGAACATATGTTCTGACTGCCAGGGCTCCCAGTGTAATCACCAGTGGGGGGAAGGCCAAATGTAAGGAGGAGGCTCGGCCTCTGGCCTTCCCCATCAGTCTGCCTGGTGTGGCCCGTACTTTCTGGGCCGGGGAGCTGGGTGTAAGCATTTTAGCCATGAGATTCTTCCAGACTTTGATTTTGCTACCTGTCTAAAAAAAGAGTGTGTATGGGAATGGGTGAGGGTAGAGGTAGGACAGGGGGCAGGGAAGGATGAGAGGGACAGAGGTGCCCAGACATCCTGGTCTGCCTTGTCAGGTTGTAGGACTGAAAAGGCAAAGAGATGAGAGCACTTGGAACTTTTCAGAGAGGAAGACTGGGCATGATGGCGAAGGCCTTCTTTCTTTCTTTATTTCTGGAGTAAATGTCATTATCTTGACCAGGTCAGTCTGTCTGTCTTCCTCTCAGTTCTAGGCCAGGGTCTGGACAGAGGAGACAGAAGTCCAGCAGAAGTCCCTATACTCAGGGCCCCCATCCCACGTCTTTGTGGGTGACACGTTTGTGCCCACTTGCATGAGATTTTGCATGGCCTGTGGCTGAACGCTTGAAGGAGAAACCCTGATTGCCAGCTGTTGGACAAGGTCAGGAATGGAGCAGAGGGTTAGATTTAGTGTTTCTTTTTTTTCCTTAAAGATTTTACTTATTTATTAGACAGCATGAGTGAGGGGAGGGGCAGAAGGAGAAGCAGACTCCCCACTGAGCAGGGAGCCCAACGTGGGGCTCGATCCCAGGACCCTGAGATCATGACCTGAGCTGAAGGCAGATGCTGAACTGACTGAGACACTTAGTTGCCCCTGAGATTTGGTGTTTCGATGGCAGGCTAGCTAATGGGCCTAGAATCCATTTGACCCTTGGGAACTGGGGTTTCCTGGGACCAGAAAACTAGCAGATGCAGAAGCAGTTGGTCTTAGTGTCAGTCTTTGCCACATGTGGTAAATAAACTCTCCCCGGTCAGGATCCGATGTCTGGGAAGGGGCCGCGGCATGGAGCAGAGGTGGTCTCTGAGTGGCAGATAAAAGGCTTCCAAATGGAACCAGGGGCTCTCTTTCCAGTTCCCCCTTAGAGCATTAGGTGGCTGGTAAAAACAGCTGGATGGTCTCAAGATGGAATAGCCCTGGGGTAATTGAGAGTCCGAGGCTTGAGCTCCAAGCAATATTCCTTCAAAATCACTGGTTTGCATAATGGAGTTGCCAAGCAGCCCTGAAATTCTCCTTGGGCTTCTGACTCCTTTCCCCACGGTTCCTCACATTCTCCAATGGCTGCTGCCCCTTTATCTGCATCCTTACGGGATGAGCCACCACTGTGGTCACATTTTTAGAGAAACTGCAGATGTGCTCCGCTAATTTAAAGAAATCTCCAAATTCAAACTTACAAAGTACATAAATTAGGAGGTAGCTATTTGTACTCCAGAAAGTCTTTTTGTGGTTAAGTCTTAACCACAAGAATCCTTTAACTATCAGCTTCTACTAGATCATTTTGGGGTTGCATTATACCTGGCAGAGGCTTTGGGGGAAGTTATGGAAAGTTAGAGAATGAGCGCCACCATTGATATCTTAACTGTTGGAAACGAGGGTGAAGCACCTCTGATATTATAACAAAGCTCACTGAGAAGTACTGCGTGATTCACAAACACTTGGTGATTACACAATTTTTATAAAGCTGTATTCGATTTTTATTTGTCCATTCATGCAACAAATGTATATTGACTACCTACTATGTGCCAGGAAGTGTGATGTGAAAAAAGGTATCTTGTTGTCAAGGAAACTTCAAGGAACAAGAAAACCTTGAAGGTGTGGAAGGGAAATTACTGTGAGGAGGGTAAGCAGCAGACACAGTGGACCCATAGAGGAGGATCTAAATCAAATGGGAGGAGGAGCAGTCAGGGAAGGCTTCTTGGAGGAGGCAAAAGCGTTTCCAAAGCGTTTGCTATTGGAAAAGGAGGGGAAGGGTCTATGCCAACAGAGGGAACATCCCACAGGAAGAAGACTGCATGTTCTGGGGGACTCCAGCGGGCAGCATGCACGCACTAAGAAGTAGGGTGGAGGCCAGTCACGTCACTGAGGGTTTTCTATGCCTCACCAACGGGTCTGAATTTTCCTGAAAGCAATAGGGGCCATTGAGCTATTTCAAGTAAGGGGACTGAGACGATTCTGTTTGTATGCTAGAAAGATCATTCTGGCAGCAGCTAGGAGTGTCAACTGGGAAACCAGACGAGAAATGGCAGGGACCCTGACCGAGGCATGGGAAGAGGGACTGGAGTCCTGGGCTCCAGTACCAGACAAGGTGTAACTGGAGAGTGTGTCTGGAAGGGAGGAGGGAGGAGGAGGAGGGAAAGGAGGGGGAGGGAGGGGAGTGAGAGGATGGAGGGGGAGCCCTCTAAAGGGACAACATCAGGGCCATGATCACATGTCCTGCACGGTCTGGGGCCTGCAAAGCACCTGTTGTTTGCCTTCCATACAACTGGCCTGGGGTGAATGGCCTGGGAGATTTGAGACCGGGGGTTGAGCGTGAGGTCCCCGGTACATGTAGGCCACCAGGCCTGAGGGTCGGAGGGTGAGCACTGAGCCAGGAACTGGAGGCACGCGACAGGCAGAGGGGCTGCGCCCAAATGGCAAGGCTGAGCTCCTTAGCGACACTGTGCTCGAAGGTGCGGGAATAACCCTTAGGAAGGTGGGAGTGGGGATAGAGAAGCCCACCTCCTCCCACCCCTAGCCCCCTAGCCCCCTGCTGCTTTTGCTGAGAGAGGATCTTTTCCACAGCCTCCCAGCTCTTCCTCCCTTGAAAGCGGTCTCCTTTCCCCACCCGCCACCAGATGTATGTCATCCTGAGTTCAGTGACAAATATTGAACTATTTTTCAGGAGTGTTAATTGGGATTTTTAATTGACTGTAAGCAGGTTATCAAAGCCTGTTTGTCTCCAGTGGTGGTTCATCCTCCAGGGGACAGACGGGCCCAGAGTGGTGTCATCACTCACGAAGCGCGTGCTCCCCTGGCCCCCCAGTTGCTTCTCTTGCTTTAGTTTTGCTTCATTTAAGAATAAGAGAAAAGAAAGCAAACTCTGTTCTTTCTTCTGAGGCGGGACCGGCCGTTTGTTCAGGTGCTCACACTGAAGAGTCTGTCCCTAGTGGCGATCTGGTGGAGCGCAGTGTGGTTAGAGCATTGAGGACCGGGCGGCAAAGCTTCTGGCTAGTTGGAGGGGAGGCCCCAGCCTGCATTAGGGCTTTTGCTCCCAGCACCCCACAGGGCACTGTTCACATAGGGGCAAGCTGGGCATGTAGATTCGCCCCTGTCCAGCCGCTGCTCCTGCCAGGATGTCTGCACTCCTCGCTTTTTCCCCGCAGACGTGTGCTCCTTCGATACATCCTAGAAACCTGGTTGGTTGGTCGTGATTGAGCTATCGATCATTGAGAGTGCAAAATAGGTCAGTCAGTAGCTAGTTGGCCTCACACATCTATGTGGGGCCTAATTCTGGCCTTGTGCTCTGAGCTGCTGCTTCTCTGGGCTGGGGCTGGAACTGGCCGGGACGTCCTAGTGGTCACGAGGTGAGTAGGGAGCAAGAGCCACACACTGCTGTCCGGGGGCTCTAGATGAAGGGGTATTATTGGCGGGAGCCCTGAGGCTACAGCGGACATCCTCGACCTCGGTGGGCCTCGGGTGAGCATGTCTGAGACCACCTCCATCCAGCCCACTTGATAGGGTCACGGGGAAAACAAACAGAGGGTTTAGGCTTAAAAAACTGGGGGAAATGTTTGAGTACTATTATGATGAATACAACCATTCATTCTTTAAATAGCTATTGAACAGACGCCAGGCACTATTCAAGGTCCTGTGATTTCAGAGTTGAATATGGCCAGGTCTTTAAATGACTGCCACCTAATCCGTGAGCTCCCAAAAGGAGAAGGACACCACACAGGGGTGAGAGCTCATTACTGAGGGTCTTCCTACCCATCAAAACTATGAACACGCAGGTCAGTTTATGCATTTGTGCCATAAGTTTTGTTGTGAACTCTCTAATGTCTGTAAACTTAGAGTGCCCCTTCTTTGGATTACCATTCAGCCTCTAGAAATGATGAGGAAGCCAACTAGGGAGGGAGGGGAGTGGGCTGTAATGGAAGGCTGGATGGGGCCATGGGGGTTGGGTGGCAGGGGTCGAGCTGTCTTCTGTGTCAGTTGGGGTCAGGGGTCGGATGGGATTAGATGTAGAGCTGACTCACTCAGAGAAAGTTCTGTGGATTACAAAGAGGAGAGGAGAGGGGGCAGAAGTGGGTGAGGAGAGCCTTCAATGCTGCTGAGGTGTGTGGACAACAGGGAGAGGAGAGAAGGCAGGAAGGTGCCCAGGCCTTAGGAAGGGCCTCAGACGGCAGTGCAGCTCCGAGAGGAGTCCATGCTGGGGGTGGCCCGGCTCTTGCATCTGCGCCCATCTCCGTGGCTGTCCGGGGGCTGTCCGGAGAGCCTGGTCCTGGCACGAGAGCTTGGTAGAGGCCCAGGGTGCCACGGCTGGAGCTGATGGCCAACCATGCCGCATGTTCCCATGGCTGCCGTGTCCTGCTGTCCCCCTTCACTGTCCTCTGGCCTCCAGCATTTCTCTTTTTGCTGCGGCTCCTACCCCACAGCTGGTAAAATCACACATCCCTGTCCATTCATCTGAACCTAAAATCTCTTCCCCTAAGCCCCTCCTCACCTTCCTCCTCCCACTGAAGACCCTGTGTTCCCAGCCCCTTTCCCGTACCATGACCCCTCCACACTCTGCTCACCAAGGCGAGGGCTTTCCACAGAGGTCCAGTTCCCCACCGCTTCGGCCAGCCCCTGGTTTGCTCACACACTTGGCCTGCTTCCCTTGCCTTCCCTTAATGGCTAGATTCCATCAAGGCCTGCCTTCGTCCCATCAGGACCTGCCTGTCCGGTGGCCCTTTCCTTGATGGATGGCCAGATAGCAACACAGGTTAAGGAATCTGAGCTAGAGTGTTAATGAGTCCTAGTGACTTGATGAACTACCTCTTCTGGGTAACACTTGTTGATAGACGTTTTCAGTGCCTTAGCCCCAAAGTGTATGGTACTGTGCCTCTGTGTTCTGTGTTGGCCAGACCTCGTAGGACGGGGAGGGCAAAGGGATTCCTTTTGCTCCCTTGGAGTCCTGCCAATGAACTGTCCTGGGAATATGTGTGGATGAGCAGAGGGCAGAGGGTCGTGATTTTTTTTTTTTTTAATATCATGGCTTGAAACCAGATTCAAAAATGGGTTGAGTGAACATTTGTCCAAAGGAGAAATGAAAATGGCTCAGAAGCACGTGAGAAGAGGTTCAGCATTATTAATCATAAAGGAAATGCCAATGAAAACCACATGGGAAACACCTTATACCCGTTAGGATGAATGTTGTTAAAAAAAAAAAAAGGAAAGAAAAGAAACAAACGAGTGCTGGTGAGGATGTGGAGAAATGGGAGCCCTCGTGCATTGTTGGCAGGAATGAAATGGGGCAGCCACTATGCAAAATAGTATGCTGGTTCCTCAAAAAATCAAAAATACCATTGCTATCTGATGTAGTGATTCCACTTCTGGGTATTTGCTGCTCCAAAGTTGAGAGCAGGAACCCAGAGAGAGATTTGTACACACACATTCATAGCAGCATTAGACACAAGAAACAAAAGGTGACAGCAACTGGGTTGAGTGTGCTTCCACAGCGGGGGGAATAGACATAGAGAATGTGGTCCAGACATAGAGTAGACTATTATTCAGCCCTAGAAGGGAAGGCTATTCTGACATGGGCTACAATATGGAGGAACCTCAGGGACATTTTACTAAGTGAAAGTAGCCAGCCACAAAAAAAGGCAAATACAAAATACGATTCCACTTATGTAGGTACCTGGAGTTGTCTGCTTCATAAAGACAGAAAGTTCAATGCTGATTGTCTGGGGCTATGGGGAAGGGGAAGTGGGCTTCGGTGTTTAATGGATGTGGAATTTCAGTTTGGGAAGATGAAAAAGTTCTAGAGATGGATGGTGGTGATGATCACACAACAATGTGAATATACTTAATACTGATAAACTATACACTTAAAACAATTAAGATGGTTTGTATCTTGTATCTATGTATCTTGCCACAAAAAAAAAAAAATCAGGGTGAGGGAAGTGTGGTTTTACCATAAGAGGAGACAAATAGATGGACCTCAGGTTTGCCTGAGAATATTTCCTTCTGTCTTCTACCCAGGGTACGCCACAAGGGCAGGAGCCAAGTTGTGAACACAGGTTGGACACCAGAAGGGACTGCAAAAGGGGATCCCTGCAGAACAGGAGTTCCAGGAGGGGAGGTAGCCGGGTGTGCAAACTGAGCACAAGAACGGGAGTCAACCAAGCCCCAGGACTTGATCTCAGTGCTGCCCACTCAGTGCTGTGTGACTTAGGACAAATGAGCTAACCTCTCTGAGCTTTTGGTTCCTTCTTGATAGAATAGGGTCAATGGTACTTGCAACATGAGCGCTGCCATGAAGCTAAACACTGTCTGCGGTGTGCACGAGGAGTTTCCTGGCAAATACAAGGGCCTTGTGAGATGTTAGCTCCTGTGTTAGACCCTGAAGTTTGTGTGGAGGAGGTGGGGTTTTTCAGGCTATTTAAATGCCAGCGACTGCCTCGGATGACAAGGGAGGTTGTACTATTAATGGGCGAGCATGTGAGCTGTCCTTTTCCCGGGTGTTGAGCAGGAATTTAACACGCCGAGAGTGAGCTGAATAGTGAGTGTGAGCTTGTGGCGTTAAGGATGAGAGATTAGCATTTCTGTCCCCCACGTGAGCCAGATAACTTTGAAAGGGAAGTCATTGTGTTAATGGGCACCTCTTTGCTCTGTGTTGTGTGCTGGCTTTGGGGTCGGGAAATAGCAGGTCCCAAATAGCAGGAGGTGGGGCCTGCCCTCTGGCTGCTCCCTGGCTAGGCAGTGAGGGGAACGGGAGGTGGAGAAGTCCCCCATGTACCCTGGGGGCAGCCTCGGCCGGGAAGACGGTGCCATGGCACTAGGCAACCAGAATCAGGATGGGCAGAGCTCCGTACCTTCTAGTTCTCTGTTGTAGGTGATCCTCAGATAAGACATGGCAAAAAAGCTGTGACACCGGGGCTCTTTGCGGTTCTCTTCTGTAATCGTGGCTCTCTTCTTCCCAGCCCCAGTCCAGGCCTTTCCCTCTCTCCAGAGCCCAGGCCAGCTGAGCCCCTCTCCGTAGAAACACACCACCACCGAGAGGAGAAAGCCAGCCAGGCACGGACCAGCTCCGTCTCCCTTCTGCGGGCTCCACGCTTGCCTTCTGTTGGTCTGGAAAATGTGGCCGTTGTGCCCTGGGCCAGGTTTCGGGCTTTTATCTCCCACATTTCTTCCAGAACTTCCCTTTATCATGAGAGATCCCTTGTCCTTAGACGTAGTCCAAACTGCCCGTGTGGCCTTTCTGACATCGCACTCTGGTGAGGCGTTGGAGTGTATGCGTCCCAGGCCACGTAGGGCCAGCGCCTGGCTTTCTTCCTCTGTGACTGTGGGGCCCAGCCCTCTGTGAAAGGACATGGCATGAGCATCCTATAAATGTTTTGACACACCCACAGCCAGGTGCCAGGAACCTATAGGTGGAAACATATCCGAATTTCAAAAAAAAAAAAAAAAAAGTGGGAGAAGACAGAGCAAAAATGATGGGGGAGGGAGCCACACTGCATTTCTGTGGCCATGGGCACTAGCTTGTGTTCACTCGAAACAAGTCATGTTACAAAACCTGTCTCCTGTTGCCAGGAGGGCACTGGACTGGTGGGAGAGGAGAACATCATAGCTGCGGGATATCTTGGCTTGAACGAAACTTTTGACAAAGTCTCCTGTGGTGTCCCCGTGGGCAGGGCCGAGCCGCATGGTTTGCAGGCTAGAAGCTGACCGCCCAGGTCCTGAGCTAGGAAAGACCTCCAGGCTGCCTGGTTTAGCCTCCTCTCAGACAGCTGAAGAGACCAAAGCTCTTAAAGCTCAGTTTTCTATAGAAAAACATCTTATTGGTAGCATAACAGGGCCAGCGGTCTACTTCTTGGGTTGCAGAGCCTCTGCTGACACAAGTCCTTTCCTGGAGTCTATGGTGTGCAGTCCACTGATGAATCATGCCCAGAAGCAAGTTTTGAACCTGGCTGCTGTCCGCCTGACAGGAGAGGTCAGATGAGGGGCTAGGGGCTAGGGGCTGGAGCCGTGACCCGCCCCATCAGGAATGTATCAAGCTTTGGAGTAAAGCCCAGCAAGCATGATTTTCAACTACAGGAATGACATGATGCAGAAGGGATGGCTGATCTGCGGGACTCCAGAATCAGGATCCAGAATACCTTGCATCCTGCGAGACGGGCTAAGGGCATGGGAAGAAACTAACAGGAGTAAATGGAACATCTTGCACTGAGCCTTCCAAAAAATCAATTGTGTAAGTGCAGGCTGGGGAAACTTGACCCGATGATGTAGGTTCTGGTGACAAAGGCCTTTGTGTTTGAGTTGATAGGAGGAGGATCTTAGGGGGTCTTGGCTACTAAAATAGCCCCAGTGAGATGTTGAAGACCGTCTGGTTCTGAATTGATAGAAGGGAAATTCCAAAGCAGAGGATGTGATACTTCTCCCACATTCTGTGTGACTCGGACCACGTCAGAGCGCTGGGCCTGAGCACCACGCTTTGGGAGGGGCTTTGACAAGCTGAACCTATCCGAGGCGGGCATTCAGGAAGGCGAGGGGTCTAGAAGTTTTGTTGAATGAAACACACTTAAAACAGTGAGAGCCGTGAGTCTGGGGAAAAGACTGCAGATTGTTGTTATGAGGTTGCACGAGCTCCTGAGGACAGAAACAGGGAGCTGTAGGTCAGCAGATTTGGGTCCTGTGCAGGGAAACCATTTCTGTGGAGGTCACCCCAGCCAGCAACACACCCGTGCAAACATGAGCTCCACGTTGCTCTGTGTGAGCTAGTAGGGCCTGGATAACCTCCTGCCAGGGAAGCAGGGGGAGGCGCTGGGGAAAAGCCTGATTTGGGGGATCATGAGGGTCCCCTCCAATTACTAGTGGCTATGATTCTGCGATCCTGCATTCTTTTATTAAACTGGTCTTGAGGGGCACCTAGGTGGCTCAGTCAATTGAGTATCCGACTCATGCTTGCGGCTCGGATTGTGATCTCAGGGTCCTGAGATCGAGCCCCATGTTGGGCTCCACACTCACAGTGGAGTCTGCTTTAGATTCTCTCTCTCACTCTCTCAATTAATTAAAGTCTTTTAAAAAACTCAAAAAACGGGACGCCTGGGTGGCTCAGTTGGTTGAGTGACTGCCTTCGGCTCAGGTCATGATCCCGGAGACCCGGGATCGAGTCCCACATCGGGCTCCCTGCTCGGCGGGAAGCCTGCTTCTCCCTCTCTCACTCCCCCTGCTTGTGTTCCCTCTCTGGCTGTGTTTCTCTCTGTCAAATAAATAAAATCTAAAAAAAAAAAAAAAAAAAACCTCAAAAAACTTGTCTTTAAAAAAAACAAAAAACTCCCCTTTCTCAACCCAATACCATTCTCAAGCTAAGTGAGATAATTTCTTTTAGTTTAAAATCCCCAAATCCCATTGAACCTTTAGACGCTGATCACATACTATGGACAGAATCCTATCTTAGGTGTCTTTTTTTTCTTTTTTTTTTTTTAAGCTGAATAAAATGAGTTTATTAGATGACTGAGAAATGAGGAAAGAAAATATGGTTATTATAAACTTAGGATATAATTCATGTTCTGAGCACATTATACCACATTTACCTATAATTTTATCCTTATGGTGATTCTTTTTTTAAAAACCATTTTATCGAGATGTGATTGACAGAGAGAAAACTGTACATATTCAATGCATATGACTTAATGAGTTTGGAGGGAAGCATACGTGCGTGTACCCATCATCCCAGTCTGTACTATCTTGGTATTCACCCTGCACCTGCCCTCCCATAAGAGCCTTCTATTTAGGGGGAGGGAAATACAAAAGACCAGGCCTACACCCTTCTGTATCTCAGGACCCTGCCAAGTTGGAGAGTGGTGGCAGGGAATGAGACCGGCACCAGGTGAGCATTACCTCCCTTCTGGGCCACAGTAAGCAAGAGTTAGCCCCAAGGGGCTGGTCTGGCAAAGTGAGAAGCAGGCTGCTGGAAATGGACAAGAGGGGTTCGGACGAGGTGGAGGGGGAGCCATGGAGCTTGGCCAGGGAAGCTTGGCCCAAGGACTGTATCACCAGGAACCCTGCCTTAGGGAAGGGAAACCTGCACCTGTCCTTCTACAACTCAGCTTAAATGCTTCACACTCCTTTAGGCCTGGCTCTCCAGCCCAAATGGACTTATTTATTTTTAATAGAGCCCATTTGAGGTAGTTGTGTTTTCAAAGGCTGATGGACTCGTAAGTACTTTTCATTCTCACAGATTACAGAAAAAAAAAAAAAACCCTTTCATCGCAGAAATGCTGAACTGGGGGGCTGGATGGAGGCTGGGGAGGCTGGGATGGGACGCCCCAGGGAGAGGAGGCGGAGGAGGGGAGAGGACAGGCCCCCGGCCCACCCCTCCCCCACTCCCTCTCCTAAACACGGAGTGTCGATGTAGTCATGGCTTTTAAACAACATTACACACACTTGTCGTCCAAGATAAAATGTTATTAAGATTAAATGCCGAGCAGGGAACGGGATCCGACTTCCCACTGTCATATTTCAGCTATGGTGAGTGATTGCCTTTCCGTAGTCCCAGCTCCTAAGCAGGGAAACGGCATTATTATCATTAATAAGCCCATAATGGGGAAGAGAAATTATAAACATTTCTGCAACAAGCGGCCCTCCAATGTTAATATTTTATGAGCACACAGAGAAGCCGGCAACTGAATGTAAATGGCAGAATTATACGTAACTGTAATGTAAACACGCATAATTGGGGTGAGTTGGTGGGAAGAGGGGGAGGCTGGTGGTGATGGGCGAATGGACGGTGGCACCCAGGAGGCTGGGTGGATCGCCAAAGGCAGAAAGTCCAAAGCCTGAGCGCCCCTGTGGCCAGTCTGTTTGCAGGGAAGCCCGTCTCTCTGGGAGCCCCGCGTGTTGGGAGACCGTGTCGTCGGCTTCCACGTCCCACACATCAGCCTGGGGCCAGGGGTCACTTTAGACTTCACATGCTCCGGGGATGGGCAGTTATTACTAAATGCTGTTCCTGCAGCTCTCCAGTCTGTTTATGTGTGGGCTTTCTCCTCCTGAACGCAGCAGCTGCAGCCGCAGGCCGGAGAACCTGTCTTCTCATCCTGCATAATCGCCCAGTACATGATACGTATGTTGCAGGAAGCCTAGGGAAATTTCTTGGAGTAGTTGTTTTGGTTTGAGTTTTCAGCCATGGAAACTTTAGTTCAAATGGACTGTTTCATGAGAACCCATTGAACAAGAGATCTGCTCTGACGGAAGCAGGGTGGGCATCCAGTACTCCACTTGCTGGCCAGGCCCCCACCTCTTGCATTGGTCCCCAAGGCATGACTGTAGAGCACAGTGTGAGAACTACTGAAAGGTACCCCCTCTCTGTTTCCGACAGTCAGGATGAGATCCAGATAGATGTGGCTTCTCTGCCCCAGGGGCTAGAATGAGGTCCCTTGCCTTGCAGGGAGCTGTGCAATGTGGTTGAAGAGGGGACCTGGGTTCTTCTTCAGCTCTGCCATTGACTGGCTGGGGGCCTTGGACGAAGCTCACTGCCTCCCTGAACCTCACTTTCCTGTTTGTGACGTGAATAGAGACAGCAAGATGATCGCCAATATCCCTTCCAGCTCTGAAAGCAAAAGCATGCACAGTCCTCAAAGAGATCACATTGTCCAGGGACCAGGGCCGTAGATGGGAAAGGCTCGGATGAAGGAACCTGGACCCGCTTTGACACTTGCATGCCTTTACTTGTTTCCCCAGTTGCTGGGCTCTGCCCTTGGCTTTATGCTTCCCGGGCAGGGGCCTCGACAGCCCCCCCCCCCAACCCCTGCTCCACATTGCTGGGTTTGCCCACAGAGGCTCAGCCCAGGGCTTGACCTGGCCATGAGGGCAGGGACCAGAGGGCCTGACCCTAGTAGGTGCCCAACAGAATCTGTAGAACAAAGGAATGGTTGGGTTAATGTACTGTTTAATAGTTAGTTAGTTGGGGAACTGGAGCAGTTTCTCCCTTTAGCTTTACTTTGTATTTTAAATAGTCTGTGGCTTTTAGAACACACTGAGTACCTACTATGCGCTGGTGCCTTGCTAGTAGCTGGATGAAAAGACCAGAACGCCTCTGGCTGGAAGCCCATCTCTCTGCCTTCCCCCCTCCCCGCCTCCTTGATTTTCCCTTTCCCTCTGCTCCTATTCATTATTTCTGTCTGCAGTTATGTTATTATTGGCCTTGGCAAAGAGTTTCAGGGGTGTCGTTTGAGCAACATTATGCAGAATTAAGTTCCAGGGTAATTTCTGATGCAAATACCTGTCCTCCAGGAGAATGTGAATTAAGCCTGCTGGTCTCAGCCCAACAGAGGTGGCTGCATTTGAATCCAAGTCTTTAGCAGACAGGGAAACTCCAGAGGCTTGTGGGACCCCTTTGGGCTCCTCCTCAGGAGACCCCAGAGGGGCCTAGGAGCGATCATCTTGTCTGTCCAGCTACCCAACCCCTTATCCCATCTGAGCATCCCAGAAACCCGAGGATCTCGGCCTGGACCTCCTCCCTCTTCTCCATGAGCATATTTTACAACCTGCTGGTAGGAATTTTTTCTTTAGAGAAAACCCCCCCGTTCTTGCTCAGCCCCACTGTGTGTTAGATCCATGCTTTTCACATGCGTGTCTCCTCCTTCCCCGAGGATCTTCCTAAAAACCGGATTCAGGGGCAGGGGCTGAGATTCTCCATTTCTAGCCAGTGCCTGGGTGATGTTGTCCTACAAGTGCACCCGAATTAGGGAGGCTTTAAAAAACAGAAGGGTAAAAATTACACAGGGAAGGCGAAAGGGACATAGAAACAAAAAATAAGCGACCCCACTTCTTTGAGTTAATTTCTGTGGTCCCTTCAACATTTCTGTCTTTGCTGAACTACTCTTTGTCTGCAAATTCCTTAGCGTCTATGAGTCTTGGCTTCCTCATCAGTGAAACAGGAAAACAGCTCTCTCTGGAGATGTGAGGGTGAAGATCACTGTGGCACCCAGGGGAGACACCTGCTGTGGTCACCTGCCGGAAGAAATCTTCCTGCAGCTTCTCTTTACAGCCCTTGAAGGCAAGGACGGTGGGCGATCATCATTTGTGTGAATCCAATACAAGGCCCGGAGGGGCTCAGGGACTTGCCCAAGGTCACACAGGTTGTCCTTAGAGGACCCCAGCCCAGAAGCCTGTCACTTGCCTCCTGGTCCTGTGTTCATCTTGCTGCCCTTAAAGTTGGGGATTGCAGGGGTATGAGGGGACAAGACCTGGAGAGGGTGGCTCTTTGCCCCTCCTTGGCTGATGTTGGGCTGACGAGGCAGGAAGAAAGCAGCTCCCCTCCCTCCTCTTCCCAACTATTGTCCTGCTGAGACTCAGGACCCTGTCAGGGAGGAGCAGCAGGCCTGGCCTGGGCCCAGCGCAGAGACTTCCCACACTCCCTCTGCCTGGAGGAGAGAAGGGCTCATGAAGTCACCCACGTGCCACCCTGGATGGCTCGTGGGCACAACCGTGTTCCTGCCTGCCGTGCCTCTTGGGGTTGACACCCCAGTCACACACTCCAAATTCTCTAAGTCGTCTTCTTCCCGGAGACCATTCGGTTTCTCTGCTGTTGCTGCTGCTGATGTTCCATTCTTCCCTCCCTTCTCCTCGTGCTGGTTCTTCCCCCAAGGGGCTCTGAAGGAGCTTCTCCTTCCTCCGACAGCTGTCAAGAGAAGGGAGGTGGGCCAGCCTCATTCCAGGCCTGTGGGAAGGGCTGCCTGGGTTGCATCTCAGGGTGCCAGTTGCTCCCCTTGTGACTGGGACTTGCTGGGAGGACACTGGTGCTGGGATCCGAGGTTCCAGCCACCTAACCTTCTTTGTTCTGAGCTCCCTGGGGGCCCTCATGTGGGAATGCAGAACGCCTGCTGCCTATGAAGCTGCCCATAATGGTTTTAATTTGTCAGAGGCTTGATTTCTTCCCTTACAGCCTAGAGAGATTACTCTTATAAGCTTTGATATACTCACTTTTAAAAGGACATGGTAATGTGAGCCTCCCCGGGTCTAGGGGAGCGTGGTGTACCATGCACTGCTGGGTGCGCAGTCTGCGCTGTCAAAGACGACAGGACTGCCCTGCAGAACTGGGGACTGGGAGGCAGTTGGGCTCCCAAATCCAGAATGCCTGTGAACTTGTCCCTCCGCCCTCAGTTCTCTTGACTGTGAACTCTTCCGCCTTCCTCCTGCTCCGGCCTCTTCTTGGCCTCCTTTCTCTCTCCCCCGTACATCCTTCCCCACCTGCGGTCCTCGCCTTCTCATTGGTTCACCTCTCCTACCCCGGCTATATGCCTGCCCCTTCCTCAAGACTGGATCCCCTTTAACTCAAGTGCCCTCGGGGAGGGATACTCCAAGTCCTTAGGGCCATGTACACCGACAGCAACTGCGTTGGCCATGGCCTGCAGCTAAGAGGACTTGGCTGCAAGTCTTGGAGGCGCTAATAGGGGGAGCTCCGCGGAGCAGGACAAGGACCCAGGGTGGGAAGGCTGGTGGAAAGCCACCAGCTCTAGATGGGCAGTGAGGAGGCTAGGTTCTGTTCTGCCAGCGGCGTGCTCGGGCCTCGTTAGCACTGGGCCAAACTCAGCCCCGCGCTCTCACGTGCTCCGCGAGCTACTCATGCCTGCTACACCTGGAGGGCGGCATCCCAGCCAACCTGCAGGGAAGCTCTGTATTGGGGACATACTCATTACTGGACTCTTCTTAGCTAAGGGGGACCCAGCCGAGCCCAGCTGAACCCCCTCTCCCTGCCCTCCTCCAGATGGCTATCCACAGTCAGGCTCAGCTCTGTCTGCCTGTGTTTTGGGCCTGGAGCTGGTGCCCCCAGGCTGGGGAGGGAGCCTAGAACCTCAGCTCCTCTCCTCTCCAGCCCTGCTGCAGCAGGCTGTTGCCTCTGGGCTACATCTGGGAGTGCTTGTTGGCCAGGAGGACAGGTGCAGCCCCAGATAAAGGATGGACCTATGAAAAACTCCCTCCCTACCTGAAGGAAGGGGTTCAGAGCACATGTTCAGAGCCCAGGATTCCCCCAGGTTCTGCTCGCCAAATGTAAGGCTGACATGAGGTGGGTACTAGGGGTTCATCTCGCTGCCCTGGGATGGTGGTCGTGCCTGCCATGAGCAGTCATCATTAGGCTTCACAGGGACAGGACTGTAGGTGGGGGTGTCCATCCGAGCGGGGGGGTGCGGGGGTTGCTGCCTAAAGCCACCCAGAAGTAGGTGTTCTTTCCATCTCTTCTTGAGCTCAGAATTCAGAGCAGCTCAGGAGTAGAAAGCCAAGCTTTGGGCCATTCCCGAACATCCCTAGATGTGATTTGGAAGCCTCCTGCCCTCCGCCAGCAGGACTTGCGTCCTACCACAGGCCTGTTGGCTGGAGGCAATGGGGCCTCAGAACAACCAAGGTCATGTGTGCTCCATCACTCTGCCTGGGTCCACTTTGCATACCCTGCTCATGACCCTGGTGTCCTTCTGCATGCTGACCTGACCAGACAAGGTGAGGAAAGAGGGTGGCAATGACAGGAAGGTTGGGGAGGGAGAAGAATAGCACCTGCCTGGAAACCAGGAGCCCAGGCCATCAATTTTCTGTGTTACCTTGGATCAGTCACACAACCTCTCTGAGCTTCACTTTCCTCCTCTGCAAAGGAAAGGGCCTGACTCGGTGATCTCTAAGAGTCCTTCCAGCTCTGAAACCCTGACTCCTACAAGTTCTCCCACGGTTCTGTCACCCACTATGTGATCCATGCCCGTATGTGTTGACAGGCCTGAAGGCAGCCACCTAGGGATCCCTAGCTACCCTCCTTTTGTTGAGGGACCTCCTCTTTGCCATGTTTCCCCATGATGGGCTCAGAGTGCTCGCTGCGCTGGCCCTGACCTGCACTGGGGCCCACCTTGGCTTCTTCATGAGGGGACTGTGGAGCCCTTTCCCCCTGAGTCGCAATTAGGCACGCAAATTCAATCCCCCCTTTTGGCTAAAGATCTGAAGGGCAGGAAGCCCCAGCAATGTAGGAAGAGGGGGCTAGACTCAGCTCAGTGCTTGCTTTACCATTCTCAAGCACACACACAGATCCCCTTCAATGTTACACTATTGATGGAAAGTGCTGAGCTCTCAAGCAATACCTATGAAAGGACACAGACGCATCTCATCAGCACAGAAAAACTAGCACAAAGAATGGGCCACCTCCTTCCAAACTGCTCTCGTCTTTTTTTTTTTTATTCAATGAAACTCTATCCTTTCTCTCCCTCTGCCCCTTCTTACCTCCAAGTCTCTCTGTATAATTAAATGGTTTTGATATGCTGGGATCTTCACTCCACACATCCTGTTTCTCTCTCTCTCTCTCTCTCTCTCTCTCTCTGGTTCACAAAATGTGTGAACAGTTTGTTCCCAGCTAAAAACAAGCACTGATTGGTTTCCTACCTTTGGGTGTGGGAGGGAGTGCTAGGTTCTAATCGGTGCCCTGGCTGGCGGTGGGGAGGTCGCTGTCAGGAGGTGATCAGGGGGCAAGAAGGAGGCTGGAAAGATCAGTACAAAACTCCATGTGTGATCTTTTCCTCTTTTTTCTCCCAGGGTGCCAACCCTACCATGGTCTATTTGATCAGTGCATGGGCAAAGGGACTTGGGGAGGCCCCACCCCTTTCAGAAGTGAATCAGTACATCTGAGGCTTAGGAGAAAGGGATTGATGCTGGGGATGGTCTTAATAGGAAGGAAAATCCTTCTACAGGTTTATTCCTTGCTATCCATTCCCACGGAGGGAAGGCAGGGTACAGAGAGGAAAACGATTATGGCAGATGCCATCAGCACATAATCTGTGCCTTTGTGTCCCTTTTCCCCTGCCCTTCGTTAAACCCAGGATTGGGAATTTGATGGGAGGGATGGGCAGGAGACAGCCAACTGTGTGATAAAATTGTATTAGTTCACATTTATTTGGTATGCACACACGAGCCAGGAGTTTGGTGTGCAGTACTCACGAGATGCACACACAGCACTCTGTTTTCCCCATTTTCTACATGGGCCACCTGAGACTTCGAGATGCTGAGTGATTTGCCCAGAGCCACACAGGCAGTGGAGGTGGTGGGTCCGGGCTAGGAAGCCCGGCCATCAGGCTCTGCAATCAGCGTGCCTGGCTCTTGGCCTCTACAGGCAGGGACCTGGACGCGGAGGCCTCTTTCACCCGTCGGCTGTGTGGCCTTACGCAAGGCACTCACCTCTCTGAACTCCCATTTTCTCACTGAATTATTAGGAGACTCAATGCGGGAGATGCATGCCAGGATGCTTTGCAACCTTCGAAGTGATGTTGATAAACTCCTGGATAACTGAGCTCAGGTTTTCATCTCTGTGCTCCAAAGGGATCAGTATGCTTGATGGAGGCTTTACACACAGTAGGTCCTCACTCTTAGCTTTTTCCCCTGGGAAGCTTCCAGTCCACTTTACCTCCAACCTTTAGGGATGCTACATGCCTATTCGCCTGGATGTCCTGGGGACCAGCCTTGCTCTGGCTTCATGTGAGTTTCCTGGTTCTTCCAATGTCTGCCCTTTCTTGTTCCATCCCTCAGCCCTTATTTCATCGTATTTCATGTTACCATGGGTGTCTTTGTAAGCTGCCTCTAAGTTCTACTGAAGCAGGGTAAGATACAAATTAATCAAAAAAATAAATACACTGGGTGTTGGACAGCACTTCTCGAGAGAAGGAATGAAGGAGTAGCTACAGGGGAGATGAATGGAGCAGTGAGCGGACCAGCCGGGAAAGGGGCAAACCCCCTGCAGAGGAGCAGAAGGATATTGTGCTTTGGTGGGAAGTGGGGCAGATCTGGGTCTGACTTCTCTTTCAGCCAGTTAATAACAACGGGGGCTTGGACAAGTCACATGTTCTCTCCGGCCTTCAGTTTCCTCGGCTGTAGAATGCGGGGCGGAGATGGTGGGAGAGCTGAGACAGCTGCTCGGGGAAGCCCACTCCCCTGCCACGTCCCCCCAGGGCTTCCCCAGCCAGCCCCTGGCCGTCATCCTCCAGGAAGGTCCCGTACTTGTCACATACTCGTCTCTGTCACCCCCGTCTCAAGGTCATGGGTCAAATTCCCTCCAGACCTCTCTGCAGTCCACAGAGGCTGTGGGTGAGGGGCGCACATTCCCTGTGCCCCCCATGGGTTTGGAAGGCATGAATGTTCTCTCTACCAGCCCCCGCTCTCTCAGGAGAATGTGGGAGCTTTAGTCACCTATGGTGCTGAGGGTTTGGCTTCAAGTGAAATTCAGAGACACATCCAAAGGTCCCATTCAACTTCCTGGGTGGATGGGGCCCGAGAGGGACAGCATTGACGCTGGAGCTTAAATCTGAGCAGGAACTCCTCAGGCCGAGCGAGCAGGGCGCCTGGAGGTGCTCTCAGGTAGGAGAGTGGGTCACATGAGCACGTGGTCCGTGCAGGTTCACAGATGAAGCAGGTGCAGGTGGAAAGAGGGAAGAGAGCCGTGTTGCGGGCTGGGGCATCCTGAGGTCACCAGGAGACAGGACGGCAAAGGTAGAGGACACACTGCGGCCACGACCTTATTCTTGCATGCTTCACAACAAGGGGCTGCTGGCGCTCGGGCTGGGATGGGGAGAATTCCCTAGAACCCAGACACCTCACCTTCGTGACACCCCCAATCTCCAAACACCACCTAGGAGGGGAGGGTCTTAGCCTCACTGGGAACTGCTCTGCTGGTGACAGTGACGGGAGGCCACGGAAGGAGGAAGCCAGTGGCTCTGAAAGCTCAACACAGTGCTGAGTGGGGACGGTGCAGAGATTGGAGGCGGGGCGGCCAGTTAGGAGCTTAAATAATCATATTAATTTGTAGTGATATTAATAGAAGAAGCTCCTGTGAGCCCGAGGATTTTATGTGGGTGTTGGTGATTCTTCCCGGTGCCTTAGGAGGGACTCCCAAGGATGCAGTGTAGAAAAAGTCCAAGGATTAATTTATTAAATTAATTAAAGAAGCTGTATCCATTAGCAATGTCCTCACGTGGGGCTTCTGATTTGTGTGTCCGTGGAGGAGGGGGCAGGTGCTGGTGCTGGGTGAGGCCAGCAAGACTGGGGTCTGGTGGCAGTGGAAGAGAAATCCGTCTCTGACCAGCCATCACAGTTCTGCAAATTAAACACGGAAATTCAATAAAGGCCTTGTATGTCGAGGGACTGTAATTTTTCCAACTTGAACTCTTGCCTGTCTTGGAATGGCCTGCAAAAGGGGAGGGTTGCTTTGGCGTTCCCAGGTGCAGTGGGACTTTGCTGTCCAGGGGTCCAGCCAGGGGAGCGTTCAAGCTGGGGGCAGCCCATGTGTCCAAAGCGTTGTTTCCCAGACATCAGTGCACGTGGGAGTCACTCAGGGCACTTGCTGAAAATGCAGATTCTGGTCGCTTGGGCCCAGCAGGGGTCTGAGGGTCTGCATTTCTACTGAGCTTCCAGGAGCCTCTGAGGATGCTGGTCCAGGGACCATGGCTGATGAGTGGCAGCACCTCAAGGCCTGGTTGATTCCCAGGGCCACCCATTTGCAGAGGGGTTTGCGGGGTGCTGGCAAAGTTTGGAGGGCATGGGGTGGATAGAGAAGGGTGAGTCTGAATCTAAGTCATTTTTGATGACTGATCATCCCTGCAGGGTGAGAATCTGGGGCTGGAGGAGGATGGAAGAGAGGGCAGAGTGGACAGAGGCCCTTCCATGATGTTCAGGTCTGGGCTAACCCTGCCACCACCACCACCACCAACACACACACACATACTTTGAATAACTTGCCATGCTAGGGCTTTTCTCCTCCTGTGCTCCCAGAGTTGGTCAGTCCTTGAGGAGGCTGTGGTGCTGAGTGGGGATGGTGAAGAGACCAGAGGCAGGGTAGCCTGTGGCCAGATCCTACGGCCAGATGGTCCCGGATGTTCACGGAGGCTGGGGTGCTGCAAGCACTCCCCTCCCATGCTGCTTTGATGGGGAGGGGCCCCAGAGGAGCTGCCTGTGGGTACAGGGTTGCCTGAGCTGTCACACCCCCTCCCCCCAATGCCTGGGTTGATCTTTCCCCAGCAAAGTGGGAAGATTCAGGAAGCATGGCCCCTGAGGATGCACAGAGGACTCTCCTGGCCATCCCACTGTTCTGCCGACAGCAGCCACAACGCCGCTAACCAGAAAGTCCCTTCCAACCCAGGACCTCTGCTTCTGTGCTTTCTACATCTGTGGGAAACCCCTAGACCTCCACGAGCCACCTTCCTGCACTTCCCACTTACTGGCCTCATAGGACATGAGAAGCCCCAAGGCAGATGGGATTCCCTGTGTGGGGCCATTCTGGGCCCACTAGGCTTGTGGGTTGGAAGGCCTGTTCCTGCTTCTTGCTGTGCAGTCTGGGACACGTTGCTTGGGTTTTCTGGGTCTTGGGGCCCCATCTGCATAATAGAAAAAAAAACAACCTTGCCCCATTTTAGTTCAGGAAGATAGAGAAAGAAAGCTGGATGGTAGAGGCCCAGAGCTCATGGGTTGGGTTCCTGCCTTCAGCTTTAAGAAGGCATTGCCCTCCCCTGCCCACTGAGCAACTGAGAGGGAGTCTAGACCAGTCCTCCAGGATGCTGCATGTGAAGATCATGGAAGTCTAGACACCATGAGCATGTGGCTGAGGACCTGCCCATACCCAGAGGATTATGAGACATGACCTGTGGGCCTGACTGTTCCCTGACCGTCTGTATCTGGGAGAGGAGGGCCTGGTATGCAGCTTCAGTATTCTCTGTAACCGTTGCTGAGGGGCTGGTCTTCATGGTGGGCACGTGCTACCCATTGTTAGAGGAAAAGGCCACTAAGCTTAGTTTCCCCCTTTGAAGAACAAGCCAAACCAAACCTGCCTGGTGAGTCTGTAGGTCTGTTGCTGTTGTTCTGGAATCCAGGGGAACTTGCGCAGGCTCTCGGTGGGTTCCATTAGAATAGGCTCTGCCTTAGACAGCAAGGAAGGGGAAGGTGTTGGGCATAGAACCCCAAAGCTCCTGCCCACCCTCACCTCTGCTCAGAGTCAGGAACTGTCCTAGAAAGGGAGGAGAGGCTGGGGGCAGACAGGAATCTGGTCAGGTTATGTTGAGGAGAGGGCCACAAGCAGAGTCAAGGGGACATGGCTGCTCACCAAGGAGACAAGAAATCTCCCATCCCCCCCAGGAGCCCCATTTCAGAATAGCCGCCGGGCAGAGTTATCTTCTGCCTCAAAGCCTTCTCAAGAGTCCCTCCTTCTAGAAGTTCTCCCTGACCCTCAAGGTGGGGTGAGGGGAGGTGGCCACCCCCTTCCTGCTGCCCACTGCTGTTGCTTCTCCTCTGACCCCCCCACCGCCTTGCTCTCTGGTGACAGTGATGTTGGAGGCCAGGATCTGGTTTGTGAATCCTGCTGTCTGCCAGGGCCCTGATTCTTGCCAGACTTGGCGGGGGGGTGGGGGGTGGGGGCAGTCTGACAGCCCCCATTGCTCTCCCTCTACTCCTGCTTACCAGGGATCCCCCAGTGGTAGCCAGGCCCAAAGTTTGTTTCTGTGGTGGCAGGGAGGTCCTGGGCTGACCCCATGCAGTAGGAGGCCATGCAGGCTCTGAGCCTGGGAGCCCCTCTGGCTGTGAGCCCCCCTAGCTTAGTTTCAGCCGCAGAATCCTTCAGCCTGAGTCCTTCTCTCTCCGAGGCTCACTCTGCTCATCCATAAAATGGGGAAGTGTCCCCCACCTCAGAGTGTTACGAGGATTAAATGAGACAATAAGTTTAAGCACTTAATATCGTGCTTGGTATGATGAAGTGCTCATGAAGATTTGCTAAAAAGCCTTCTCAGAAATCCATAAATCAGCGATAATGTCTCTGCTTTATCAAATAGGCTAGACTCACAGAGTGTAATCAGGAATTAGCTTGATTTTCCCCTGCCTCTGCCTCTTCCAACCTGTTCTGTTGGGGTTTTTTCCTGGGCTCCTCCATGATGTCTTATGCAATCCTGTGGCAGTTCTGCTCTCTGACTTTCTAGTATTAAAAACTCTACTTCCTTGCCCGCTCAGAACCATCTCGTGGCTCCCATGTCACTCAGAGTTACAGCCAAAGTTCTTGCCTGCAGGACCCTGGGCCCTGCTATCTCTCAGACCCTACTCATCTCCTAACACTCCTGCAGCCCTGCCCTAGGCACAGTGGCCCCTTGGCTGCCTCAGCCTTGCCTCTTGTGCTGGATTTCCACTTGCTGGCCCCCTTCCACAAGGCCCTTCCAGCAGCCAGCCCTGTGGTTCACCCTCCCCACCTTCACCACTGTTAGGACAGTCTGAAATACCAGGAATTTTTAGAAATGCCTTCCAAGACCGCTGTATAAAATAACAGCCCGTCCCCATGCATCCTTGCCTTGCTGAGGACTTATGCACACCATAGTACTTCATACCATCTGACATACAAAGTATTTATCTGTTCATTTATTTTTTGCACTTCCTCCTGTGAGTCATCAACCCCAAGAGGACAGCGATTTTGTCCATTTTCTTATTGCTATATCCTCAGGGCCTAGAACAGGTCCTGCCCATAGTAGGTGCTCAATAAATGTTTGTTCCTGAATCTCCATCAAAGCTTCTGTCTCTCCTCTATCAAGCCGTCTCCTCTCCTCCTCCCCCTGGCATGGGCCTTACCTCGGCTGAGCGACCTACAAGGAGAGTGGAGGGGTGATCTGTTTTTGCACAAGGATGAGAGGGAAAGGTCTGGGAGGTCATTTACTTTGCTGCTGCTACTGTAGCTTGCCCTAGATCGGCAGCCGCCTCTCCCCCATGGATGGTTTGGGGATGTCTTTGGAAGAAACTCTCTTGGCACCGTGAACATGGCACCATTCCCCAGATCTAGGCAGTGGCCTTTTCACTTGATGTTCCCTGAGCCCTCACCCATCCCTGCTCAAGAATACAGCATACAGCCTGGTCCTTTGGCCCTGGCAGCTTGCCCTCGGGAGCAGTTTCCTTTAAGACGGCTCTAGCGGAGGGCAGTACAGCCTGATAGGGAGGGGCAGGGCTCTGACGCTCTGTGACTCTGACTTTGGGCAAGTTCCTTCACCTCTCTGGGCCTCAGTTACCTTCTCTGTAAAATGGGGTTAATAGTAGTATTTCGTTAGTGGGATGTTTAAATGAGCTGACACGTGTCAGGTCCTTAAAAAGGAGCCTGGCCCATAGGAAGTACCCAGTAAAAGGTAGCCATGGTTAGTGTCCCTTCTGCCCTCCGTGGCGTCTACTTGCCCCTTGGTAAGCAGAGGGCCCTGTGCTCCCCACTGCACCTTCTGGAGCCCTTTCTGTTGCCTCTGCCTGCAGACCAGGCTCATTCCCAGCCCCTGCCGCAGCCCCAGAACATAGGTCTCACTCTCCTGAGGATTTTCTTGAACCTTCCCAAGTTGCCACAGCTTCCCTGGGTTCCCAAGCCCCTCCCTTGGACCTTGGGGAGACACTGGCTTCAGACACACACAGGGACCCCACAGAGTGCCCACTTTATTAGACCCTCACACTGTGCTCTCTTCAAGCATCTGTGCTGCTCTGGCCCAGGCTGGAGCTGGTAGGGGGCGGGGCCTCAGGGCCAGCACCCCTCACCCCTTAGTCAGCCCCTCATGAAGAGTCTGGTGCCTCCTCTGAGAGCGGGGAGCTCCTCGTCCCTGTGACTCTCACCCTTTGGGCTTCACAAGGAATTCTGAGACCATGGGGAACATCTTGTTTTATATCCAGTTGTAATAAATATAGGGTGTTCAGAATTCCTAGGGGATTTAATGACCCAGTTCAAACCTTCATGTAACTATGATGAAACCAAGACCGTGAAAGACCCCAAAAGTCCACCGCTAATCTGGGGTGCCCCCACCAGTACTGCTTCTTGGGGAGAAAGTTGCAGTCCTGTCCCTAAGCATGACCCCGCCTTTACTTAGCTGAGTCTCCAGGGCCCACCCATGCCCCCGGGAATACACAGGGAGCAGGGGATTAACTGGAGGCTGGGCAGCACTCACAGCCCTGCCTCACACCTGTTTCCCAGTGATCGTGGCCCTGGGCCTGCTGGAGGCCTGTGATTCTGTGGGGTGCCCCAGGGGGACCCACCTAGGGCCCTCCCTGCCATGTGGCCCTGTGAGGCTCTGACCCACACTGCTTGCTTGGGAAGATGTCTGCTGAGCAGCTCCCTGTCCTTCCAGATAGCCCCAGACCCTCCCAGGCTGCCTGTGATGGAGGCTGATTCCATGGGAGAGGCAGAGGAGAATGTCAGGTCTTGGGAACATTGGGAACACTCCGTGCAGTTGTGGAGTTGGAAACCTCAGACCTTTCTGGGGAAGAGGGTTATAGGCTGTAAGGGGAAGGCCTTTGGCCTGTTCTCGTGGTGGGGGACACAGGACTGGAGAGAGAGGCCAAGGTGCCTCCCCGTTGTCTAAGGGGCTTACATTCAAAATGTGGGGTTAGGATGTGAACAGAAGGATTTTCCTCTGACCCTAGTCCAAGCTCTTCCCTTTTGTAAGGAAGAGAGATCTAGGACTTGTCAGAACCCTGTCCACTGTCCCTTGTCCCAAAGAGAATCTACTCCTTCCCTGCCTGTGATTTATGAAAACTACACTATCTCCTTCCTTCCTTATGATTGGCTTTGGGGAGGGGTAATCAAAACTGTCAATGATTTTTTTTTTCTGCCAATTTGTGATACGATAGCCAGTCCTTTAATTGTCAGCTCTATTTTATTGTATCCATCATAATGAACTTTTTTATGAGATAATCTGGTGGCGTTGGAACCTGTTAGTAGACTCCCAGCTCGAAAACCCTGTTTCCTCTGTTTCCTGCTCTCCTCTTCATGCCCCCTAGTCCCCCACTCATAAACACCAGTCCCCCTCTTCATGCCCTCCAGCCCCCCACTCATAAACGCTGGTCTGCCGAGTGCACAGCACTCAGGATGGAGATAGTAGCATAATCCGAAGACTGAACCGTTCAATGCAGTTTTCATTTTACCAGGAGGAGATATTGATAAGCCGCAGGCTGAAGTGGCCAGCTGAGAGTCAGTGGGCTAGTTTGGGGCCGCAGGCGGACGAGGGATGAGAGCAGAGGAGCAGAGGGCCGCAGCGACCTTTACACGGGACTGGAGGTGCTGTCCGTGGTGCTGCAGCTGTGACCTCTGCCCTGGAGCAGGAAAGCAGTCTCACAGCCAGGCCCTACCTTACAGTGGCCGCATCGTGGGCACGTTTCTTCCCACAAGTCCAGCCATAGACTGGGACCCAGGCCCAGAGAAGAAGAGGATCCTTGCCTGACCGAGGGGAGGTTTTAGTCATGGGGTTTGGAGCCATGGTGTGTGTGTGTGTGTGTGTGTGTGTGTGTGCGTGTAGAGCGACACAGGAAGGAGACAGAGCGTCTATCCGCATCTGTTATTACAAAAAGCCACCTGCACTGTTCTAGGTCCTTCACATATATCGACCGTTTAAATCTGTGTGACAGCCTCATGAAGGTGGCTACTGTTAGCGTCATCTGATAAATGGAAGCCTGAGGCACGGAACGGGCAATAACTTACCGAGGCCACACAGGGAAGCCACAGCTCAGGCAGGACTTGAGCCCAGGCAGCTGACTGGCATCTGTCGTCTTAACTGCGCCCCTCGGAGCTGCCTGAGGAGCTTCTGGTCCATGCCACACATCTGTACATACCCCATCCCTAAAGGGCCAGCAGCCAGAGCAGATTAACCCCTTTTTATATACACAGAAATGCAGGCTCAGAGAGGTCATCTGATCTCCTGGAGTCACACGGGAGGTAGCGGCAGAGAGACTGGGAGCATGCAGGCAGGAGAAAAATAAAGCACCATTTCTTAGAGAGCTTTATGAGGGTCCTCCTTCTCTTGGACCACTCGTCCAGTGCTCTGTGAGTGTGATGGTCGGTCATCATACAGAAGAAGGAGGGAGCTGACTGGGGACCTTGTGGAGGAATGGGGGTCCTGAATCTGTAGTGGGATATCTGGGGTGAGATGACATGTGGAAGCACTACCCACGTGGAGTGCGTGGCATGAGTTTCCCTCCCAGGACACAGTGCGCATGCCATTTGAGGGGCCCTGTGCACAGAGAGGAGTGGGACAGGTCCATCTGGCTCAACAGAAACAGAACCCCCTTACTGTGTCTTAGAATGGGGCTACTGCTTCAGCCTCATCCCCCACCAAGAACCCCAAAGGTCCAGGAATGGCTGCACCCCCACGTCCCCCTGTGAGTCGCCAGTCCGTGGAGAAAGGCTGTGCACAGCACGTATCTGGCACGCAGGTGGGTGTGAGGCAGGAGGGGATGGGGCTGACCGGGAACCTCAGGAAAACACGGCAAGGCACACACGAGACCTGGACAAGTACTGACAGAGTAAATTGCTCTGGATGCAAGCGCTGCTCTCACTTCTCCTGCAGAGATGCTCCTATTTAGGGCTTTGCAAGTTTTGGCGGGGCAGGAGGGGAGAGGGGATTGCAAGAAACCCACCCCACGGGTGAGACCAAAGGAAAGGTGGAACTTTGAGGGAAGAAAGTGGAGGATATGCTTCTAATTGAGTCTATTTCCTGGCCCTGTTCTTCCTAGTGCATGGCTAACCTGCACGTGTGCACGGAAATAAGGAGATAAATAAATGGAAACGCCAAGTTCCAGGGCAGCCTAAAAGGTTGGGGAATGAATCGATGTTCTCCCCAGGCAGCTGTCCGGAATGAAGTGTAATAGTTAATAAAGGCTGATTGTGCACACACAGCTGGGGCCAGCAAACAGAGCAAGCCGAGGCCTGGGAGGCTCATCCTTTTCCTGAACCACCCCTACCCCCGCCCCCCAAGTAGTGATCACAGGCTGATTAAATCAGACTTCTCGGCAGCGGATCCAATTAGGGGGTGCGGGAGGCTTGGACATTACCAATGACTGCACAGGGCATGTTAAGTAATCCTTAATCTCTCCAATTTGCTTCTCTGGGCCTGGGGTATTGGGTAGGGGTGGAGAGAACAGGGGACAGACTCCAGAGGAAAGTAGTACGTCGGGCCATGGGTGCTTGGGATCAGCCCTGGTGGAAAGCACTCTCCGGGCATCACGGGAAGGAAGGGAGAGGAGGAGGCAGGGTTCCTGCCCCGAGGCAGCTGACCACTACTGGCTGTAGTTCATACATGGGATGGCTCAGGAAGGTGCTTAGCATAAACAGAAACACCAGCACGGATCTTACAAAAGCAGAGGATAATTCAGAAATCACTGATATTTGGCTTTGGAATGTATTGATTTTCATCCCAGAAGACTTACCTACCTAATTCTGCTTGGCTTAAGCAAGTAATAAAAACCTGTTTGCCTTCCTTGATCACATTTAGACTGGCACCAAGGGGCAACAGGGTTCTGAATCCCACTGGCTAGCTGGAGGAAGGTACTTGGGGGTTTTAACTTGTCTACAGAAAGCCTCAGAAACAGGTGATGAAATTATCCCAGGGGAGAGAGGGACGAGCCCCACAGAGCACAAGTAGTCGAGAGAGATTAGATTGGGGCGGGCAGTCTGGGATGGCTTTCTGAAGGAGTTGTCACCTAATTTGGGGAACAAATAGGAAAACTTACAGCCCACCCAAATGCTTCCTCCCTTTCTAGTTCCCGCCTCCACACATAGGGAAACCCAAACAGCATTTGTCTTCGTACCTGGCCTCCGAGGCCACCCAGCTTGCACAGGATGATTGCCCTTGGTTTTCCTATCTCATCTCAGGTTGAATCAGTTCAGCAGATACATCAGGCCTACAGTGATACTCAATATAAGGACCACAGGGGAAACACCAGACATGTGCCTGTGCTCATAGTGGGTTTCCCTCCCGACAGCCAGGCCTCCTCCTTGGAGCGGTTTTCCTGCCAGTGTGGCTGGAAGGGCAGTGATGTAGGAGGCGTCTCCATGAATCTGTGTTAATGGACAAGCCCTGTGTGGGGAATGAGGCGGATGCGGCCTGTTGGGACCCTAGTGAGTGCCCAAAGGGAAGAGCTGCAGGCAAAGCATCAGTGATGTTGCTATTTCACCCCCAAATTGTACAACAGGGACTGCCTGCCCTTTCTCTTAAAGGGCACTGGGCCGAGAGCAAGAGGCCTGGAGGTAATCCTTGCTTTGACACTAACCTCCTGGTTTCTTCGGGCCAGTCCCTCAACCTGCGGGAGCCCTACTTTCCCCCTCATTAAATGAGAGAGCCAAAGTGGATGACCCTCAGAGCTTCTTTTGACTCTAAAGACCTGTGATGCTGTAAGATGCCTCTCTCTCCTCTCCTCTCTCTTCTCCTCTCTCTTCTCTCCTCTCTCTCTCTTTCTCTCCCTCTTTCTCTCCCTCTCCTTCTCTCTCCCTCCCTCCCTCTCTCTTTTTCCTCTCTCTCCCTTCCTCTCCCCTCTCTCCTCTCATTCTTCTCTTCCCTCCTCTCCTCCCTCTCTCTTCTTCTCTCTCTCGCCCCTCTCTCTCCCTCTCTCTCTCTCCTCTCTCTCTGACTCTAATACTGTGGCCACAGGGCTTCTATTTTTATTTCCTTTCATGTTGCAGGATCTGAGCATTGCTTTTGACTGACTGTAGGAGTAATAGAATTTGTACTTTCCCAAAATTTAATTACTAGCAGTAAATGATCAATCAATCCATTGATTAACTACTTATTGATTCCCCCTGACATGGCTCTGAGACAGTTAGGCTGCATTTGGAACACAATCCTTTGGTAATTGGCTTATCCTGCTGGGTGTATAGCGTCTGTTAAAAGGCATTTGGGCCTTGGTAAATGGCTTTGTATTTAAGTATTTATTTCTCAGATCTCAGGACTGCTGTTGGGAGACATTTTATGTACAATGCCAGGGTTAGCAGGTAAGCCCTGAGATGTAAATATAGATTCTGCTTGGCCCCCTGGCATCCAATGCAAGAGATGTATCCCTTTAACTGAGGGTCCCAGGGTAAGTCTTTAACTGAGGGTCTCTGGATGTGTCTTTTCACCTCCATGTGCCTCTGGTAGCTGCTCTGTAAAGGGAGGGCATGAGGCTCTGGGATCCCTAAGGGCTCAAACTCCTCAACTCTGATTCTAACTCTCTGTCTCACAAAGAGTCTAGCTTAAAGAGTTGGGAGATTTGCATATCAAACACTGTGGCAGGTACAGCTTGCCCAGGCTGCATCCCTCTCTGGGGAAGACATAGACTGGCTTGGTGCTTTGAAGTCTAGTATTAAGTACATTCCTTGTGCCAGGTACCGGCTAGAGGGAGTTGGCCTCACAGTTTCCAAATGTGTACTTCTTTTAAGGTGCCACCCGCTCTCAGTTATCCACATGGATGCGAGCATGGAAAAAGGCATTCTGGTCCCACTTCCTCTGCCACCCAGGCCCTCTGGGATCCTTCCCTTCTGTCTAGATATCGCGTGCCCAGGAACGCAAATTCATTTCACTGTCGACAAAAGCCAAATGACACCAGGGGATAGGTCTGTTTTTCCTTCCCTGTGCATCTGCCCAAACCCTTAATGGATTCTAAAGTCCAGAGGAAAGGACCTTTGCAGTATCTGCTGGTTTTCAAAATGAGGACATAAAAGTAAACCAGAACACACTAGAAATAGGAGCAAATGGTCAAGCACAGAGGTGTGAAGTTTGTTCTGTCCTGGGAAGTAGGCAGATGCCCCGAGGAGGGCTCACCACTTCTCCCTGGACAACCACAGTGGCGTCGACTGCAGCCTTAGGGGTCCTCTCTCTGGTCCCCTCCACAGTGCAGCCAGCACAGCGAGAATCTGAGTCTGTCACTCCTGTTTCGAAACCTTTGTTCAAAGGGTCTCTGGGCTCCAAAATCAAGTCCAAACTATCTGCTGAGACATATAAATCCTATCCTGATCCAGCCAAACTTGCCACTTGCTTCCTGCCCACCTCCCTTCTTGCTGGGCACTTGGTACGTAATTGGTACTTCCTGGCATGAATAAATTGTTGGATGCCTGGGTTTTGTCATCAGTAATCAGAAGGGGTGGCTCACAGAGCATACTGAAAATTAAGGGGAGTGAAAAGTGTCAGAACTGCTGTCTTGATTTTTTCCCTGTCCTCCCTCAAATGCAGAGAAAGGTCCTTGAAGTCTTAGAGCCAGAGGGGCTCCCTCCTTTCAAGAGAGTCTAGCATCGTAGTCTTGGCTGGGCCATCAGCCAGAGCCTCATGCTTCCATTGTTAACTACAGATGCCACACTGGGGTCCTCAGGACCCCTTGGTCTGACCCTTGACACTGTCTGACCCCATTTCATGCCACAGTCCCCTTGCTCTTTGAGCTAGAGCCACAGTGATCTCAATTTCTCAGACAAACCAGGGTCTTTCGAGACCACCTGTACCCCAGGGCCTTTGCCTGTGTTGTTCAGCCTGGAAAGCCCTTCCCCCATACTCTGCACATTTGACTCCATATCATTCCTCTGGCCCCAGTATAAATGTGTCTTTCCCAACCCTGTTTAAAGTAGCCATTGTCCATTGTCATCTGTCTCTCTCCCTTTCTGGTTTCTGCCCTAAAATCCCTCCTTTGCTGGGTTTTTTGTTTTTGTTTTTGTTTTTATTATTATTATTTCCCTGATGTCTCTGATGAGGCCACAAGCTCCCTTAGCACAGCATGTCCATCTGTCTGTCTGTCTTGGGCACTGGTATTTCCCCAGGGCCTAAAACAGTGCTTGGCATGAAGAATGTGTTTAAAATGGTTGTTGAATGAATGAGCCCATATAGGAGGTTTGGACCGGGAGAAGCCACATCAACCCGGGCCTCCTCTGTCTCTCTCCCCTCGCTCAGCTCAGGCAGATGGGGACCTGAAAGGTCTCTTGAGGGCAGGATGCCATGATTGGCCACGTGAGGCAGAGCTTTCTGAGAGCCAGCCCGAGGGCCTGGCCCCGGCCATCTGCCCACCCTGGTGCCCGCCCAGGCCAGTGCTGCCAGCCCCATTGAAGCCGCCCTTCAGTGGTGGGTTTGTCTTTGAGGGCCCCCGCACTTCCCAGCGGGGAGCCCTTTGGCTTTCTTCTTTTATGGGGAATTTTTGCTGCTGGATTGACTGTAATTGTCGGATTTGCATTTGGTGCACCTGCAGCTAGGGGCCCCGGGGGCACCTAGGCCTTTGGAAATCAATAGGAATAAACAAACAAATATATTCATAGGAGGGAGACCTGGAGAGGAGGGGCGGCTGGAAAGGAAGGGAGAAAACAAATCAAAGTGCCAGCCTTCCCCGTCTGGATCAGAGGCCCCTTCCCCTCCCCCACCGCCGCCCCCACCACACCGACGCCAAGCTCTGTGCCGAAGCGCCCGCCTCCTATCACCACAGTGAAACGGAAACTGTAATTTTAGTGCTAGCCTGAATGGGTTCATTTCTTTTTATTAACTCCAGCATTGGGGTTTTAGGCAAGTTGGCTATTGTTTGAGGCACGCTGCTCTTCTCTCCACTCCCCGACCACTTGAAGCAGCAGGATCAGCCGGAATGAGATGGCATGGAGCTGGCGACTCCAGTGGCTGGTGTGAGACCAAGTCGCGGAGCAGTAGCGGGAGGGCCAGGGAGGGCCAGCTTTCTCTGCCTGGAGCCCAGTCTGTGCAGGGACAGGCCCAGGTGTCTTCCTGGGTGTACCTTCTTAGGTCCCACAATCAGATGGGGACCTGGCTGGCCTCCTAGGTAGCCCCTGGTCTCTAGATCACGAGACAGAAGACACCCAGCTACACACTGTGCCCTGCCATTTAAAGGGAGCTCTCACATGCCTTACCTCATGTGTAAGGCAGGTCTGCCGAGAGCTTGCCCCGAATGCCTGAGCAGTCCAGGGGCTGGAGGGCAGGCGGCAGGGGCGGGATGAGTGGGGATCGGTGAAGCACCCAGCAGAGAGGTGGGAAGCATGAGGACAGGAATCACGTGGCCTTAAGTAACTTTGGTTCTCCATTTCCTCATCTGGATTATCAGCTCCCATGAGCACAACTGCCGTGCTCATCGCTCTCTTCCTTCTGCCGTATCTGGCAGGTAGCAGACGTGGTAAAATATTTTCAAAGGAATGACTAAATGACAAATGAAAGAAAGAAAGTAGAGATAATAATGTGTAGCCCCCAAGGTTGTTATAGGGATAAATGAGACAATGTGTATAAACCCTCAGCGTGGAATGGATGCTGATGGGCTTATCCTCAGAGTGGCTGCCTGGCTTGCTCCAGGGTCAGACACCCATACCAGTAGTAGGTCTTCTGCCACTAGATCTCATCGCCCGTCTTCGGAAAGGCATTATAAAAACAAATAGGACTTTAATGTGTTTAAATCCGAGGTCGCTGCTGGATAGGAAGAAGCACTGGAAAATAAATCGGTAGGAAGCCATGTCTCCTCCTGCAAATGAGAGGGACAACAGCAAAGGCAGAAAAGGGTGACAAGGAGGAGAGGGGTGCCTAGCTCATGCAGCAGATGTGATTCTGAAGGCGTCAAGCAGCCTGTGGCCAGGAACGACGTGGTGGCTGCTGGCTCAGCTAAAGCAAATCCAGGATGAATGGGGACACGGAGCTCTGCTGTCATGGCTCCGTGGGCCTATTCTTTCCCAGAGAGCTGGAGGCCTTCGAGAATGTCAGGTCTCCCTTACCGCACCATGTATTCTCATTAGCATGTACACCAGGCCACTGGGAAACAGTTCCACAAAGCCTGTGAGTACTCAGAACGTTTGCCAGAGGAAAATGGACTGAGCCCCCTTTATGGAATATCCATTAAGGGCTAGGCATTGTGCTGGGCACTTCGTTTTTGTAATTGAGATGAAATTCACTCGAAGTGCTAGGTACTTGCCGCACATGACCGTAAGGCTCTGAAATAGCAGTGCCAGGTGGATGTTGGGATCCTTCTCTGTCCAGGGGGAGGGTGAGCCTCAGATTATAGGACTTGCTCTAAGTCACACGGCGGAGATGTGTCATAGCAAACGTCAGAACAGATTTCTCTGAATCCAAGGTCCATTCACACAATGAACAAGTGTACTTATTTATGTAAACTGGAATAAATGAACGTATCAGTTCATAAAGCCTGTCACCAGCCAGGTGTGCCCTTGAGTGTGTCTGTCCTCTCCCCCTGAGTCCTGGAGCCACACCCTCTTTCTCCCAAGGCCCAGTCCCTTCGTCCTGTCTCCTCCTGGCCACTGGGAGCCACAGCATTTTCCGGGGTGCACTGTTGTATATCAAATGTTTGGCGTTTGTGCTGAGCGCAGGCTCGCTCGACTCGTTACAGCTCAGTGGAAACGCGGGTGCTCTTTGGAAGAGCAGGGAGGAATAAATGTTTCAGTCATGCTATAAATAATGTAGCGGGGAAAGATGTTGCGAAAGTGGTGCTCTGGGTTTTGCCAGGAGGTATGTTTTCCTTCTTCCTTTCGTTTTTTTTTTTTTTTTTTTTTTTTTTTTACCTTCCTCCCCCAGCCCCTCCTTGTTTCAGTCCAATACAGAACGCCTCCCACCAGGGATCAGAAGAAACAGCTCTGCTCCCAGGGAAGGGGAAGATTAAACTGTTGAAACTAAACAAATCAATCCCTGTAGGAAAAAGGGAGTGGGGAGGGGAGAGTTTGGCCAGATGGGGTGCTTACCAGTAATGGGGACTGAAAGAGAGATAATATTCTGGAAGAGTCAGGTTTCATTCATTCTGATGTGGTAGGAGTGGAGCAGGAGCGTGGAGGACAGGGAGAGCTGCCTGGAAAAGGAGGGCTAGGATGAAAGTCTAGCCCCTTTTTTTTTTTTCCAGCTTCAGTAAGTGAGAGAGCTCACAGGAGTAGGCTGGCTGCTTGCAGGCCTGGAGCACAGAGTCAGAGGAAATGACAGGGGACAGCCCCAAGAGGGAGGGTCCTGGGAGCCAGGCTGGGTAGCCCCAGACGGTGGAACCAGAAACGGAGCCCAAGTCACGGGGAAGGTGGGAGCCAAAGACTGAACCCAGATTGGAGGACCAGGTGGTGCAGTTAACAGGAAGGGAAGTTGCAAGCCCAGAAGCTTGGAGGACGGGGGCCAGCTCCCAGGACTGAGTGTGCAGGGGGCAGGGGTCTCAGGGACCAGCCTCACTGCCGCATGTGGAATGTATTGCTTGCTGATGAGTTTGGGCCAAAAGAGGCCTTTATTTTCTTCCTGCTCTCTGGGCCTCAGAGTTTTCTAGGTTTCAGCTCGATGAGATGGAGGTCCCTTCCATCTCCAGGACCAAATAGGTATGGCAGTGGCAGAGCAGTGGCCACTCTGATGAGGCTGATTGTCAAGGAACTAGGAGAACCTATAGCTTCTTATTTCAGGTCTACATTTCTTGAAGTGTGCCCTGGTAATCCTGGGCATAGGAATCATCTGGAGCGTATTCTATTTGTTTTGTTTTGTTTTGGTTTGGTTTTTTTGAGAAGGAGGGGTGGGAGCAGAGGGAGAGAGAATCTTAAGCAGGCTCCATGCCCAGCACAGAACTTGACAGGGGGCTCGATCTCACGCCCCTGAGATCATGACCTGAGCCGAAATCAAGAGTTTGACGCTTATCCGACTGAGCCACCCAGGCGCCCCAAGGGAACTTATTTTAAAGTACAGATTTCTTGTCCCTGTTCTAGAGGTGCAGAATCTAAATTCTGGGTGGGCCCAACTGCACTTTCAGCTAGAACCAGGGGTGACTCTCAATTACATGAGTTTTGATAACCCCTAGTAGGAGCTATATTCGGTGACTTTGCTTGGGAAAAGGTTTGCTGGAGAAGGTCTCTACCACCTACTTGAAAGCTGATTCCCTGTGTAATTTTTTAAAAGGACTTATTTATTCAAGAGAGAGTGTGTGTGTACATGCATGAGCTGAGGGGGGCAGAGAAAGAGGGGGAGAGAGAGAATCTCCTGTGGATTCCCCACTGAGTGCAAAGCCCTATGCCAGGCTCGATCCCACAACCTTGAGACCATGATCTGAGCTGAAATCAAGAGTCGATGTTCAATCGATGAGCCACCCATGGTCCACCCCTGTGTAATTTCCTATTATCCATTCAACAACCTAAAACATTAACTGGGCATCTACTGGGTGTAAAGTGCGATGACAGGGGCTGTTGGTGGAATGACTGAGTCTTAGAGTAGAAGGGACCTCAGAGTCCATCGGTCACATAGAGAATAAGCCTCTTCTGTGGCTGCCTTGACCACTTGTCATCGGTGAACTCACTACTGTGGGAGAGGGCCAAGTTCATGGCTGGATAGCTTGTGGGTCCTGATTCTGCCTCCAGGCACACAGGCCAAATCTGCTTCCTCTTCTACATGACAGCCCTTCAGATTTTGAAACCAGCTGTCATGTTCCCTGAAAGTCTTTTTAAGGCTCAAAAATACCAGTTCCATGAAAGCAAGAACTTACCCAGACTTCTCATCCTTCTGTTTTCCCGTTTCTGGGTACTAAAGTTTGTGATTGTTCTCTTAAAAAGTGGTGCCTTATTCCTGGAAGGAGGTTGACCAGCAGAAGGAGAGACTAACATCAACTCCCTTTCCTTTTCTGGATTCAGACCAGCCTTTCCCTGGAAAATGGCCTTTACCAGGAAGGAGGTTGCCCCTACCTGCCAGGACAGCCTTTGGGGAGAGGAGGATTTCTAAGAAAGGCAAGACACAGGTATATCCAAGCCACTCTCTGCTGCTGAGGCCTCACTTGCCCAGAATATGTGAATCAGTATCTGGCTTTGGAGGAAATGTTTGCCTGGCTTCACCCCAGCAGGTGGGTCCCAACCATAGACAGTGCTGAAAGGCAGGAAGCTTCTGGTTTGAATTCTGCCACCGCCTTCATAGACCCTGTCTCCACAACCGTCCGACATCCTTAGCTCCTCCCCTCCGCCAAGGCGGCCCCAGAGAAAGCTGCCCATTAGAGAAAGAAAGGCAAGAAAAATACCCTGGACGCAGACAAGCCAGAAGGTCTACCCCCTGGATCGTGCTCTGTCACCTTGGCCTTGGGAAGGGATGCAGGAAAGGAGACCAGGGAGGACCAGGTGGCAGGCGAGGAAGATGATTTGAGCGGTGGCATTTGGACTGATTGGAGGGGAAAGAGTCTGGGGCTAGGGCGGCTTCATCATAATAATTGTATCCTTCCCCTGTAGTTACGACCTGGCAAAGTGTAACTTGATGTTTGTAATGAGACATAATTAGACAATCACCAAAAGTTGTAGTGAGTAGAGTGAATGCAAAACCCAGCCCGCGATGGTGTGCGTTGTTGGTGTGCACCTGTTGTATGCTCATTCGCCTCTTCCCTTGTAGTAGAAGCCACAGAGGAGGGCCTTCTATTGCCATGGTAAGCTCCCAGCCGCTCTGGCATGGCTTGGCCAGGGTCTGTTGTCCTATGAGGCTCCTCTCTCTGGTTCCCAGCCCTTGGATTTCCTCCTGCTATTTTTAGGTCAAGTCCCAGGGTCATCAACCCTAAGAAAACTGAGCATAATTCTAGGATTCTGGGTCCCCATGAAGAAAGTCCAGGGGCCAGGCCACTGCAGCACCCCTCATCCCTGAAAAAGTGGCCAAGCATTTTTGTCACTGTTTCTAAGAAAGTTCAAGGTGGCACAGCTGGGTAGTGACTGTTAACAAAATATATTATCTCTTATGTACTGTTTGCCTGCTTATAAGCACATGATCCCTAACTCAAAGGAACACCCAGTGATGGGATTTTATATAACATGTGTACATAAAATATGAGTGTATGTGTGTATATAATAGGGGGAGATATTGGGGGCCAGGGGTCTTTCTCAAAATCAAAACACAAGACCACCTCGAGATAAAACCCACCAGAGGACACCCCATCTCCTCTTGCATGGGTATTCCATGGGAATGAGACCCCGAATAGAATTTTGCATCTGCAACATCTACAGGGCACCTGCCAAAGCTAATGATGGTGAAGGGTCCCCTGACCTCTCTCGGCAGCTGGGCTCTAGCTCCCAGGGTGGAGTGAGTTTGAATGTTTACAACATTTACATTTTAATTAAAATCCTTTTTGGACTCTCCAGAGTTTCCACAGATCCATTAATGCCTGCTCCAGCCGCCCCTTTTATGGCAAAGTCATTTCAGAGGATGGGAGCTATACGAAGGCTTTGCTCTTGCTGCTTATTCAATGAATCCTCATAGAGTCTCTGAGAGCAGCGAGGAAGTCAGAGGTCACAGAATCCAACTTGTCCTTTTTCAGATGTGCAACTGAGGCCTGGACGAGAAAAGCCACGTACCCAAGGACGCAGGGACTGTGGCTGCTCTGGGCCTTCACTTCATATCTGGCTTTTTGGCGGTGCTTTTCACATTAGGCCCTGACACCAGCTCCTTCCCAGTGTGGAGGGGCTGGAGAGGCAGAGGCTCTGGGTGGTTTCAGTCTCTCCTTCCTGGAGTTTTGAATTCTGTGCTGCCTCCATAGGACCAGGACCCCGGGTGGGGACTTGGGCCCTAAAGAAGGGGACTCTTCTTATGCAGTTAGACCACTTCCTACAGCCTGTGTCAGGAGGAGAGTTAGAGGACGAGTGGGAAGTGGGGAAAGCGAGGACTGATTCTGGTAAGGTAGGGACATGGGTGTGGGCCAGAAGACAGCTGAGTTAGGGAACTCAGTAGCTGAGATGGTTCAGCCTAAAAGAGCCCTGAATCCCCCCACAGAGCACAGCCCAGTAGGCTCCTCCACATCCCCTAGCAGGTTCTTAAGGAGGCCTTTGGACCTCAGAAGGGTCTGTGCTGAAATAATAATGATGTCTTGGCCAGAAGCTAGATTAGCCGAGCTGTTCTGAAAGACAGTCTCATTTAACTAAGGAGGCAGGAAACCAAATTTCTGGTGCCGACTTCTTCATTAACTAGCTACCCTTGATCAAGGCCCTTAACTTCCTGTGGCCTGGGTTTCCTATTGTCAAGTGCGAATATTATATTGGCTTCATAGTCTGTGGTCAGGCTTACATTCCATCCATCTGAAAATACTCCATAAGTTAAACGCATAATAATAATATCCGGGGGTTGGGTGTAATCACCACCACCAGGGAGCCTCTTTCCTTACATTTGCCTCTGGTGCCAAGAAACGCAAGCTGGGCACGAAGGAAAAACCATCAAGTACTAGCTCCGTGTTCTTGCAGAACTACACTGACCTAAACTCACCTTAAGTCCCAACAACTTTCCCATCCAGGAACTCTGAGACGGCAGTGAGGCTCACCCAGGCTGGGAGGTATGAGCAATCCCTGTCACCTGAGCAGGCTGCTGGGGGTCACAGTGGCCTCCTGGGTCAGCAGGGGATAGGAGTGTCCCTATTGACCACTGTGATCATAGGCCAGTGCATCTGGAGGTCAGATCTATACCCAGGCGGCACGTAGGGACAGACGGACTGACTAGAGACAGGGGATCCCATTTTCCCCCTAAGGACCTGGGAGTGCCGAGTCAACCAGTGTTTGCTTAAACTACACAAGGAGAGGAGTGTAGACACTGGGGAGCTGGGGAAAGCTATAGACTCTTCCATTGACACTTTGTGCCCGGGGCTGGTTTATGGCTACGCTGTCCAGTTTACCTAAGGAGAGTCTTTCCTACTCAAAAATGTGTTTGTCCCAATCCTGAGCTGTTAATTGCCTCTTCCTCAGGCTGGAATGAATTGTCTGGGGGCTGACTCCAGCTTCAGTCACTCTCCTCTGAGAGGTTAACCCTTCACTGGTCCAGGTTGTGGCTGCTTGCTTGGAGCCCCGGGATAAACTCTTCCTAAAGATAGCCCACCCTGCCGAAGCCTGTGCGAGACCCTGACCTACCCCAGCTCTCACCCTGGAGACATGGGTTATGGTTCTGGCTCCGCTGGTGAGCTAGCAAAGTGTAATTTTTCCTCGTTTGGCTTGCCAATCTGTAAGACAAGGGAGCTGAACTTCATCAGCCTAAAGAAGCAGATTGGGAAAGTCTCCTTGACAGCTGAACACGAGATAGAGGTCAGCAGGCCCACCACCGGGGCTTGGGCTTGGCAAAGCACTCCAACTCAGACGCACATGGAGTTCAACATGAGCTCCAGAGACTCTAGGGCTGCAGAAGGGGCACCATGGGCAGCTCCTGGGTATGCTTAGACGTGCGCCGGGAAAGAGGATCGTGTTCCGTTTGGTGCTTGGCGTAAAGACAGCCTCACGACTTCTCAGTCCCTGCTAAGCCTTTGTTGTCAGTTAGCAGGCAGCTGCATTGTGGAAGGGCCATTGTTCTCGAGCAGTCGGCTCCCTGTGCCTCTGTGCCAGCTGGCATCCTGGGACCAAGCCCAGCTCCAGCAACGAGCGGGGACCCTGGCAAGCAGCAGGTCTGGTTACTGTGCTGAGCCCGCGTGCACTGAAGTCAGTCGCTCCTTGACATTCCGAAAGCAAAACATCCTTTTTCAGGAGATAGGGAAGAGGCTTGACTTTTCTCTTTTTTTATGAAGAGCATGGCAGACCATTTATTGATCACTGTCCCAGAAACACAGGGTTAAAAGGGAGTCTTAAAAGGTCACTAATGCCGTTCCCTGTTAATGCTAAAATCTCCCTCTGTAATCCAGCGGCCGGCTATAATGTGTGTCCTACCAGCTTCCTAAAAGGAGAATGGGGACCCTTGACCGTTATAAATCAAGTCAGAGAAGTAGACCCCAGACAGATGAGAGGGTGGGATGAGGAGAAGGTCCTTCTGCCAGGGACCTGAGATTAGGCGCTTACTAATAGCATGCATTAAAGTCAACTGTGAGCCTTTTGGGCAGCAAAGGCAAAAGTGGAAATAGGACTGTTATATGGGAGTCTGACAAAAGGACTATGACAGGAGAGGCGCTCTTTCCCTGGGAACTAAATTTTAAAGCGAGCCCCATTCATTTACCAGCCAAGGTAAGTGACCTCAGAGGTTGTAACATGTATCCACATCCCTTTTCATACTGTGATGCCCTATGTTCAAAGTTTTCACACGGCTTCTCAAGGCTTTCTTGGCTTGGTTCCTTTCTCTCTGTTTCTTGTTTCAGGGGTGTATCACATTTTGTGTGTGCCTGAGGTCCTAGGGTTCCAGGGCCATTTTGGAAATCCAAAGGCTTTTGGGACCTGGAAGGAAACCACCTAACCCGCTGTGTGGATGTTGGTGGAGGGGGCAGGGCAGGGCCTGTTGGTGGAGGGGGCAGGGCCTGCAGGGACTGGCTGCCACGAAGGCAGGAACTGGGAGGTCCGGTATGTCTGTCCCTGTGAGCCCCATAGCCCACACACCCACCACTGAACAGAAGTCCCCCTTCTGGATTCAACGGTGAAGCTCGTCTGTATTTTTCTTCTTTCTGAGCAATGGGTACATTTCTAGTTCTCTGCTTAATGAGTCAATGGTTAGATCCAGCTTCCGATTCTCCTGGGTGGCCTGGGGCACGTGAGGACCACAGCGCATGTCTGTATCCCTGCCCCCCGGCAGGCGCGGCACCCTGTCTGGCCACCATTGCTGGGCCCTCATGTGCATGCCTCAGAGGCTGCATGGTATGCGGTGAAGACCACAGCCTCTCGAGTCAGGCCTCCTAGGATTCAGAACCCGGCACCCCCACTAACTTGGTCTTGTACTCTGGGGCCTAGATCTCATCCTTCTGAGCCTTGATTTTTTTTAGCTATAAAAGGGGAACAATATTGGTACCTATCTTAGTAGGTAGTTGAAAATATTAGGTAGACAGAGGGTAGATAGTCGAGGCGATGTCCATGCAGACATTTGGAACAGACGTCCTTGGCACAGTAAGTGGCACAGAACCCGTTACTGCCGTCACCGTCCTTCTCCTCGGAACATCTCAGTGGCGTAGGCACTATGGTCCCACTTTTTAGCCGGCGAATGCAGTCTCCCAAGATGTCAGTTTCTCGTCATAGGCGACAAGGCTGTAAGGGGTGGAGCTAGGGTTCTGTCTGCTTTAAGACCCTGCACCCACTTCTGAAGAGTGGGAGTAGTCACCTCCTTTGTCCCACCCTTGACATGGTGGGTGGACACCCCCCCCCCCCAAATCTCAGCCTCACGGAGCCCTGCCAGCCCCGAGCAGCGGCACTGACTGGGAGCCACTTCTCATGAGGGTGGCACTGGCCGAGGGGGAGGTGGCCTCAGCCGCTGTGGCCAGGCCCCTTCTGTACCCACATTTGCTTTTCATACTAAGAGCTTCAAAATATACCTCCTCTCCCCAGCGTCTCCGTCACAAGATTAAACAAAGACCCCTTGTGGCCCCTGACATAAATGTAATATTTGGGGCTGGACTCGATTCCCACAGGGACTGGGGCAGTCCCTGAGATGACCCTTTTATAGAGCAATCATTTCAGGATGCTTGGGTGGCTCTTGGCTTTCTGGATCCTGATAGAAGGCCTGAGGGGGATGACGTATGGGTTATTCTTTCCAGTGATTTTTGCATCAGACCAACCTAGTTTTAAAACCTACCTCTGTCGTTTACTTGCTGTGTGAGCTTGGGCAAGACACTCAACCTCTCTGAGCCTTAGCGTCCAGATCTGCAAAGTGAAGATGATAATATGCACCTCGTCTGATTGTTGTGACTACTGATTCATAATACCTGTTACATCTATGCCCCCAATAAAGTGGAAGCTACTTATTTGTATTAATGTTTTTATTAGTAGGATGAGTATAATCAGGACTGCATCCTGCTGTTCCAGTATTCAAAGCCCCAAATAGCCAGGCTTCTTCTGCCCGCACATTGACCCTGCCCCTGTCCTGAACTTGGGCACCCCCAGACCACCATGATGCATGGACCCCAGCCAGCCGCTGTGGCTCCCCCTGAGGATGGACCGCGGTCTCCGGGGATCAAGAGGGCAGACAGGACAGCAGGGTGCACGGGAGCCAGCCTCGGGGCGGTTGTGAGGCTTGCAGCCATGGTCAACCTTGGGCTGTGCACTCAGGGTTTGGAGGGGGAATGTGCTGGCAGCTGCCACAACATCTGGACTCCTGGCACGGGGGCTGGGACGCAAACATGGGAGGAGGGTTTTCTGTTTCAGACAGATTTCAGAGAGATTGCCTCTGACCGTGTGTTTTACATTAGAGGTAGTGGTGAGAGGGAATGCCGTTGCAGGTAACTGCCCCTGCCAGGGTACCATAAGTAAAGCACTGCTGTTCCTTCCTGCTGCTCCTCCTCCGTCAGCTCAGGGCCCTCTGCGCCTCCCATAAACCATGGGGGATGGGGGCGGGGCGCACGTACTTGGCCAGGAACCGCACCATCCTACCTGTGTTCTTGCTTGCTCTCTAGGGTCCCTCGTGACTTAACATTCTGCAGGGCTCCAAGCCTGTAACCAAAGGACATTGCAACTTCCCAGGGCAGTGACACCTCGACAGAAAATCTTGTGCATTTAAATAGTGCTTCTGTTCCTATTGGGCTTGCCAAGGCAGCTTCCAACCCCTCTTCCTCCCAGCACTCCTGAGAGCGAGGCGGGAGTGTCTCTCCCTTCATGGAGGGGCTGCCGGGGGCACAGAGGAGCAAGTGGCATCTCCTGTGTCACAGAGCAAGCTGGTGATGTTCCCTGAAGGTCAGCCCACATCGCTCAGTTTGCTGTTCTCATTTAAAATTTTCTTATGATGCTTTGCTGAGATTCATATAGCACACGATTGATCTATTGAAAATCTGCAGTGGTTTTGGGAGCACGTGGGTGGCTCTGTTGGTCGAGAGTCTACCTTCAACTCAGGTCACAATCCTGGGGTCCTGCGATCGAGTCCCATGTGTGTGGGGGGGTCCCGACAGCGGGGGGTCTGCTTCTCCCTCTGCCTATCCCTGCTGCTGGTATTCTCTCTTTCTTTCTCTCTCAAATAAATAAAATCTCTTAGAAATGTATCTATACAATGGTTTTTTAGTATATTCCCAGATATGTGCACTCAGCACTGCACTTTTAGGGCATTCATGTCACTTCAGAAAGAAACCCCCTCCCCTTTATGCTGTGCCCCCTAAACACCTCCCCACCATCTCCTCCAAGCCCTAATCAACCCACAGTATACCTTCTGTCCCTATAGATTTGCCTACTTTGTACGTTTCCTATAAATGGGATCCTTCAACACATGGTCTTTTGCGTCTGGCTTCTTTCGTTTGTGAGGTTTACCCACTTTGTAGTGTATATTAGCAGCCCCTTCCATTTTATTCCTGAATAATATTCCCTGGGATGGATATGCCTCAATTTCTTTGTCCACTTATCAGTCAATGGACATTTGGGCTGTTTCCTTCTTTTGACTCTTATGAATAACATTGCCATAAACATTCACGTACACGTTTTCATGGGGACATACGTTTTCATTTTTCTTGGGCATATGCCTAGGAGTGGGCTTGCTGGGTCAGTGGTAACTCTGTGTTTAACTACTTGAGATTAGGCAACATATTCGGGACTCATTCCACCAGTGCTGTGTCTTCCATAAAGGGGAAGACCCTGCAGAAGCATGGTATTGGTTTCCAAGTCTG
>PITA01013877.1:0-55851 GCA_004023965.1 Spilogale gracilis
CTCTATTTATTTTTAAATAAACTCTTTAAAAAAAATGAACAAACAAATGAATGAATGAAGCTATGGAGAGTTTCAAGAAGAGAACAATAGGTCCTCCTGGAGAAAGGGGCACGGGATAGAGAAGAAAGTTCTGGTTATCTCGGAAGGCTTTCTGATGATGGGTCACCTGAAGGACCCTATGAAGGTCCTTGAGGTAGTAAGAACACGTTGATGTGCAAAATCACATTAAAAAAATTCTGGCCCTGGCCTTTGGGACCCATTGCAGAACTGACCCTTCTCACTGGTGGCTTGTGGACCTGTTCTTCTCTTGGTATCAGTAGGAAAAAATTTTCAAATGCTTGAAGTGAGGAAGCATGGAAGGGAGGTACTCTGCTATAGTCGACCAGAGGGCAAATCAAGGACCAATGAGCATAAGTCACTGGAAGACAGATGTTGTCTTAGAAGAATTCCAATCCCCAGAGGATGCGCAATTTCCTTCTGAGGTATGTAAGCAAAGCCTAGATGTCAAGAGGGCAAAATCTGACGAACCGACCACTCTCATTAATGGTGGAGCAGATCTGCTGCGGCTAAACCGCAGTCTTTTTACTCTCAGTCTGTCTGGTCATCCCGGTCCTCCTGCGTGGCCCTCCCCTCTGTGTGAGGGGCTCGATCCAGCCTCCCATTCTGTCCCCACCTCCCACTAAACCCTCCTTGCTTTCTGGCCTCATGAAACTTGGCTGCACTCTGTGGTCACTTCTTCCCCCTGCAGCCTGGTCACATTGAGAGTGCTCAGTGTCTCGCGCTCCGGGGCCGGAGGTGAGGTAGACACAGTCCTCCCTCTCAGCTCAGTAACGGGCACTTCCATTGTCGCTGTGGCCCCAGATCCAGTTATCCTGCCTCTTCTATACCCTCCTACTTCGTATTTAATTTATCAGAAAATTCTATCAAACTTTAAAAGTATTTTATATTTATTCAGGTCTCCCTGTCTTCACCCCTCAGATCCTGGGTTCAACCAGGGTCATCTCTCCCCTGGGCTTCTTACTACCTTATCCCCTTCACTGGTCTCCCTATTTCCATCTTTGATTTCCTGCAGACCTTCTCCACAGATCAGTCAAAATGGTTTTTAGAAACTCTTCTGAAGGAAAACCATTTCCTGCTCAGAATTCTTCATCTAGCTAAACTATTGACCAAGTGTGAGAGTGGAATGTACATTTTCAGCTATTAATAATCTCAATAAAGTTACCTTCCATTATTCTTTCTCAGAGAGCTACTGAAAGGTGTGCCCCACCAAAATGAGGATCTGAAACCATTTTTGGTTCTTGATCATTTGGATATGTTCTCTCTGTCTCTCTCTGGTCATTTATATCAGTTTGTAGGACCTCTTTCTTTATTCCTGGAGTTCTAAAGGTAACTCTGATGTGCCTTAGTACATTATTTTCAAACATTGTCCTGGGTATTGGCTGCCCTTTGAACTTGGAGACTGAAGGATATTTCAGTTCAGTTTTGGGGAAATTTTCTTGGATTATTTCAGTGGCGATTTTCTTACTCCTGTTTTTTTCTCCTTTCTCTTCCAAGAACCCTTATTTTTCAGAAGTTTAACTCTACAGGACTCATTCTCTAATTTTCTCATCTTTTCACTCTTATTTTAGGTCTTTCTTGTGGAAGACTGCCTCAATTTTTTAAAAAGATTTTATTTATTTATTTATTTGAGTGAGTGAGCGAGAGAGAGAAAGAGAGAGAGAGAGAGAGAGAGAGAGCGCATGTGAGAGAGCACAAGCAGGGGGAGAGGCAGAGGAAGAGGGAGAAGCAGGCTCCCTGCTGAGCAGGGAGCCCGATGCAGGGCTCTACCAGGACCCTGGGATCACAGTCTGAGCTGAAAGCAGAAGCTTAACCGACTGAGCCACCCAGGCACCCCAAGACTTCCTCAATTCATTTTCCAACTATTTTCTATCATTTTCATAGCCTTCTTTTCTTGCACATTTATGTTCTGTTGCTACATAGTACATTATTCCAAAATTCAGAAATTTAGATCAACAACAAACTTCTACTGGCCTCACGATTTCTTTGGGTCAGAAATTCTGAAGTGAGGCACCTGGGTGGCTCAGTGGGTTAAAGCCTCTGCTTTCGGCTCGGGTCGTGATCTCAGGGTCCTGGGATCAAGGCCCGTATGGGGCTCTCTACTCAGCAGGGAGCCTGCTTCCTCCTCTCTCTCTCTACCTATCTCTGCCTACTTGTGATCTCTCTCTCTGTCAAATAAATCAAATAAATAAATAAATAAATAAATAAATAAATAAATAAATAAATAAAAATAAATTCTGGAAGGGCTTGCTAGGTGGGCTCTGGGTTAGAGTCTCCCAAAAGGCTTCAGTCAAGATGCTGACTGGAGGCTTGAGGGGACCAGAGGGCACCTTGACTCACATTCCATTCTTGTAAATTGAGCTGTGTCTGGCCTTTCCCACACTGTCTTGGGATTAGATATGTCAATGCTACACGGGCGCCAATGGCCAAAGCTGGACTGATCTGAACAACGAAGTATTGGGCTGAAACCAAACACATCAAGTAAATGTCCATACATCCATACCAATATCAAGAAATGCTTGACTGGGGCGCCTGGGTGGCTCAGTTGGTTAAGCGACTGCCTTTGGCTCAGGTCATGATCCTGGAGACCCAAGATCTTTCTGCTCAACGGGAAGCCTGCTTCTCCCTCTCTCAGTCCCTCTGCTTGTGTTCCCTCTCTAGCTGTGTTACTCTCTGTCAAATAAATAAAATATTAAAAAAAAAACAAAAAAAAAAAACGCTTGACCTACTGGTGGCTCCTGGCATCCAGCTTTTGCCTTTCCAAGGCCATTTTTGACCTTGAGGGAAATACAGACAAATCTCATTCGAAAGGCATTTCCCAAAATATCCGAGCAGGACTCCTCAAAACTGTGAAGGTCCTCAAAAACGAGGAAAGCCTAAGAACCTGTTACAGCAAGGAGAGTTCAGAGAGATATATGACAACTAAATTTAATCTGGTACCCTAGATGGGATCTTGGAACAGAAGAAGGACATTAGGTAAAACTAAGGAAACCTGAATACAGCAGTGCTGCTTCATCTGTGGTCTCAGTTTCCCCGCGGTCCACTGCACTCAGGAAGCAGATGACCCTCCTTCTGAAGAGTCCTCAGAAAGTCAGTAACAGCCTCATGCAACGTCACAGCACACCTTGGCTGTCACGTAGGCATTTATCACCTCACATCATCACCGGAACGGTGAGTGCAGTATAGTAAGAGCTTATGAGAGAGAAACCACATTCACTTAACTTTGATTACAATCTATTGTAATAATTGTTGTATTTTCTTATGAGTTAACCTTGTTAATCTCTTATTGTGCCTAATTTAGAAACTAAACCTTATCACAGGAGGTATGTATTGGAAAAAACAACATATATAGGGTTTAGTAGTATGGCTGGTGTCAGGCATGCACTGGGGGTCAGGAACATACCCTCCGCAGCTAAGGGGAGATTACTGCACAGTATGGAATTCAGTTAATGATACCGTATCAGTTTCAGCTCATTAATTGTGCCCAATGCCCCATACTAAAGTAAGATGTTAATAATAAAGGACACTGCATATGGGGTCCATGGGAACTCTTGGTATTTTCTCAATTTTTCTAAAAATTGAAAATTATTCTAAAATAAAAACTTTATTTTAAAAAGGGAAATATAGGGGCGCCTGGGTGGCTCAGTTGGTTAAGCAACTGCCTTCGGCTCAGGTCATGATCCTGGAGACCCGGGATCGAGCCCCACATCGGGCTCCATGCTCAGCGGGAAGCCTGCTTCTCCCTTTCTCACTCCCCCTGCTTGTGTTCCCACTCTAGCTATGCTTCTCACTGTCAAATAAATAAAATCTTAAAAATAAATAAATAAATAAAATAAAAAGGGAAATATAAACCAGGAATGTCACTTGCCTGTTTAATCCCTAGTGGCTTTCTATCACACTTGAAATAAAATCTAAATCCCTTCTCCTGGCCCGTAGAGGTTAACAAAATCTGGCCCTTGCAGTATTTCCAGTCTTCCAGTCTGCTTCAGTTTTGTTGAGGCTCCTTGAGCAGGTGGTCCCAGCAGAGGGCTTTTGCATTGATGGCTTCCTCTGGCTTCTAGTCTTTCTGCTCTCAGTTGAAATGTCACCTTTGGGAGGGGGGGAGACCTCCTAATCTAAAGCAGCCACCGGCCTCTTGGAGCCAGCTTAGTCACTGCAAAGCCCTGATTATCTTCTGATGTTTTTCTTGGTTAGTTGTTTTTCTGTGGTCTGTCTCCGTGTGTGGGAATGTAAATGCCAAGAGAGTAGGGCGCCAATGGCCAAAGCTGTCCTGTGTGCTGTTTATCCCCAGAACCTAGAGAATTTGGCATATAAAAGGTACTGAGTACTTGTTCAATAAGGGCAGGATTGGGACACCTGGCTGGCTCAGTCGGTAGAGCATGTGACTCTTGATCTAAGGGTTGTAAGTTCAAGCCCTGTGTTGGGTGTACAGATTACGTAAACATAAAATCTTTTTTTTTTTTTTTAAGATTTTATTTATTTGACAGAGAGAAACACAGGCAGAGAGGGAACACAAGCAGGGGGAGTGAGAGAGGGAGAAGCAGGCTTCCCGCTGAGCAGGAAGCCTGATGTGGGACTTGATCCTGGGTCTCTGGGATCATGACCTGAGCCGAAGGCAGTCGCTTAACCAACTGAGCCACCCAGGCGTCCCAAAATCTTTAAAAATTAATAAATAAAGGCAGGATCTTCCAAAGATATTTCAGGTTCAAATACTCTGTTGTCAGATTCTGCAAGTCTGGTTTGGTTAGCAAAATATGACAGTATTTTGGAAATATGACAGTATGTAATACCGTTCACTTAGATTGATCAATCTCGTCCTTCGCATTTACTGCTCTGTTTTGTCAGTTTTCTTGTAAGGTTGCCCTGGTCAGTGATTTTCAAACTATGCCTAACAAAGTTCTAGTCATTTCAGGAACTTTCATCACCAGGGGTAGGCTCTGGGGAGACACCTGACAGAGTGACGGCTCGAACCTTAGTTCCCATCACTCCTCCACCAACCCTAAGCCCCAGTTCTATGTCTTTGTGCATTAGACTTTCCTGTAAACTCTCCTCGGAAATAGGAATTCTAAGTCTCAAGCAAGTGTGAAAGATCCTAAAAGGGATCATTTTCATTGCAAGCTCAAAGTATTGAGGTTAGCAATAAGCACATGATAAGATGCCAACATCATTAGGCACTGGGGAACTGCAAATCAAAACCACAGGGAGACACCCCTGAGGGTGGTTATAGTAAAAAAGACGGACAGTAGCAGTTGGCAAGGATGGGGAGAAACCGGAACTCTCCCTTACTGGAGACGGCACCGTGAAATGCACGGTCACTTGGAAGAGAAATCTAGCAGTTCCTCAAAATAGCAAATAGAGCGTTCTCTTATGAACCAGCAATTCACTCCCAGGCAAGAGAACCGAGAACATACGTTCACGGAAAACTTACACACAAATGTTCACAGCAGCATTATTGATCATAGACAAAAATTCTCCAACTGGTAACTGTATACACAAAATGTGGTGGATCCCTATGGAGGAATATTATTCAGCCGTGAAAACAAATGGAGGACTGATACATGCTACGTGGAGGAACCTTGGAAACATGGCGCAAAGGAAAAGAAGCAATCACAAGAGACCACATGTTGTGTCATCCCATTTATATGAAATGCCCAGAATAGGCAAAGCTATAGAGACACAAGGTAGATTCGTGGTTGCTTAGGCCTGGGGGTGGGGGACAATGGGGAACAACTGCTAATTTCTGTGAGGCCCCCTTTGGGGGTGATGAAATTGACTGTGGAGGTTTTATAGCAGCATGTCCGCAATAGGCAAACTGTGGAAAGAGCCCAGATGTCCATCGACAGATGAATGGATAAAGAAGATGTAGCGTGACATACAATGGAATCCTACTCAGCCATCAACAAATGAAATCTTGCCGTTTACAATGACGTGGATGGAACCGGAGGGTAATATGCTAAGCGAAATAAGTCAATCAGAGAAAGACAATGATCATATGATCTCACGGACATATGGAATTAAAGAAACAAAACAGAGGATCATAGAGGAAGAGAGGAAAAAATAAAACAAGATGAAATCAGAGAGAGACAAACCGTCAGAAACTCTCGATCATAGGAAATAAACAGGGTTGCTGGAGGGGAGGAAGGTGGAGGAATGGGCATTAAGGAGGGCACATGACGTAAAGGGCACAGGGTATTATATAAGACTGATGGTATCTCAGACACCAATAATACATTGTATGTTAATTAACTGAATTTAAATTAAAAAATGAAAAAATTAAATTGTGCTAACGGTTGCATAACTGTGTGAATATATTGCAAACCAGTGAACTGTGTACTCTAAATGGCTGAATTGTATTGTAGGTGAATTTTATCTCAGTAAAGCTGTTTAGAAATATCGTGGTCAAGGCCATGCTGCATGGAGTGTAACTGGAGCCTCTCGATTCCTCATTCTTCACCCATTAAAGCAGGCCTCTAACAATCAGTAGAAGAATGTTGCCCCTAGTTGAACAGAATGTTAGGTCACAGGGCTCCATGAGAGAGAGGAGAGAGAGAGAGAGAGAGGGGGGCAGGCTTTGTCTCCACCCCGCTGTATAGTAGGGGACCAGAATAGTACTTGGCAGAGAATGTTTGTTGAATGAGTGGATGTTGAATTGCTCCTTGGGATACAGACAGATGATATCTGGATCCCCTTTAGGGAAGAACTTACTGTGTGGAGTGGGGAGTGAGGTCACCAGAAGCTCCCGGTTCCGGGACAGCCTGGATGCAGAGCCGGTGAGCTGAGCAAGAGAACACCTGTCATCTCGCCCCAGCACAGGTCAGCGCTGCCGCTAGCGCTCCCTCCCGAACTCGGCGCTGCTTGGTCCCGGCTTTCACGGCAGCTCCACTCCTCTGCCCAGTCCTGCTTCCTCTCTGTGTCCTTCAGAAGTGTCGATTCCTCATACATTTCTTACACTCCAGCTCTGTCTCAGCATCTACTTCCAGAAAACCCAGTGGGCAGTGGTCCAAGAAAGCAGGCAGGCAGACGGGTTTGGAGGCTAATGCCTCCCTGCCTGGCTGGCAGTGGGGACCCCCACAGCTTGTGGTCAGCAGATTGCACAGTCCCCCGTGGCACGAAGTGCATCGCTGAAACTTCCGCTGGGGTAAATCGGGATGGGGTGTCTGTGGGAGAGAATGTACTAGAGGCTCTGACGAGCTGAGAGTCTGACAGATGTCAGGGAAATGGCATCTGTAAGGAGAAGGACATTGAGAAGGCCACTGCTAAGTTACTGATGCCCTACAGAGAAGTAAGGAACAGCTGAGGGGAATAACAGGCAACTCTGGTTGGACCCAAAGGAGCGCTGCAACGGGAAGGCGCAGAAAACTGAAGACCAGGCCTAGGATTTAAAAGTCAGAACATCTGGATTTCAAAGCTTAAATATTCAATTAGGACAGGTCTAGTATATCAAAGTCAGAGCCCTGGTTAGAAACTTCTGGGACCCTGACACATGGGACACACACCTGTGGATGGAGACATCTGAGTGAACATCAAAGATTTTGATGTCCCAGTTCCTTCCGAGTCTGCAGATGTGGTCTGGCCCTCCCTATTGAGAGCTAACACTGTCCTTCCCACCCGCATACCCAACCGTGGCCAATGAAGAGGCCTCTCCCAGTCCAGACAGCACGCACGCCATCAGGACCACCCCCACGTCTTGCCCTGGCTACTTGGCCTTTGAGTCTTATGTAACCCAGCTGGGGAAGAGCGGGGCCTCATACCAGAGCCAAGGGACCATATTCCAACTGAGCGGCAAGAATCAGTGAGCGAGCCGAGCCAGGGGAGTCTGCCCCAAAGCGGATCCTGGGGATGCCTGATTGAAAGGCTGGAACAGAAAATAGAGTAAAAAGAATGTACTGACTTCTGGAGTCATCTTGAGACACAGGGTTCAGTACCCCGACGAGGACCCCGGGAGACAGCGTGACCTTGCTACAGTGATAGCTTCTGGAAGCATGGGAAAAGTGACGTCTACACCGCGTGGAGTTGTAGTAACAGCATTATGGTGCCGCTAGGGAGGGAAAGCATGAGGGAAGTGGGGGAGGGGGCGGACTGACGCAAATACACTGGGTCCTGCCAGGAGACCCACCTGGGGGTCATGTTCCATGGAAAGCCACAAGGACACCTTAGACCAAGACCACAGGAATGTGAAGCTCAGCGGGGCAAAGGTGACTGTAAATGGCAAGTCGAGTAACCCCACTCTGCGAAGGGCACGATGAGCAGGGGCCCTGGGAGCCCTGGCAGCCACTGTAATAGGTGAGCCGGCTCCGGAGGCCTCCAGCTGACGGGGTGGGAGGAGGGCACGAATCTAGAATGGATGTTGGAAGGCAGAGAGGGTGAGCATTTAGGGCTGACCCCAGACCAGAGGCAGCCGCAGAAAGCGCTGAGTGTCCCACTCCCCTCCCCTCCCAAGTTCCCCATCGGGAAGCAAGGTCCGGGGCACCTGGGTGGCCTAGTTGGTCATGATCTCAGGGTCCTGGGATGGAGCCCCCCATCGGGCTCCCTGCTCAGTGGGGAGTCTGCTTCTCCCTCTCCCTCTGCCCCTACACTTGTGCTCGCTCTCAAATAGATAAAATCGTAAAAAAAAAAAAAAAAAAAGGAAACGAGGCCCACCAGGATCCCAGAGCTGTGGCCCAGAGAGACAGGAGGCGTGAACCCCAACAGGAGGACAGGCCACGCCGGATGCCAAGACACCTCTGCAGTCCCCTTCCAGGCGGGACTTGCCACCTCGCGGCAAGGGGTGCAGTCAGCAGCCCCCCTCCAGCTGTGAGCTCCTTCAGGCTCTTCCTGGGCACTTACATCTGGTCAGTGGGGACCACGGGGGGCATAAAGGCCTGGCAATCTCAGTCCTGCATGGGACGAGCCTGAGAGGCGACACTCCTGAGCTCCTTGGCAGGTTGACGGAGGCTTATTGGCCCCACACTGCCCTTCAGCCTCGCCCTCCACCTGTTCTGCTGTTCTTCCCCTTCTGCTCATGGGAAGCGTGTTGCGCCCCAGACTGTGACTCAGCGGCTGCTTCTTAAGAACCCAACCAATGACACGTTGACACAGGATCGTCAGAAAACAGTCTCTGCCCAGCTGCACAGCGGCTCCCAGGAGCTCTGCTGAGAGACTGTGCTCAGGATGGATGAGTTCATCTACTCCTTAGTCTAGGTGGTCTTCCCTAGAGTACCCTGGGCTGCCAAAGGTTGTCTCAGCCCCACCTAGGGTGCTATGGGTAAACAGAAGGGACACGAGAGCCCCTGAGTTTGCTGGTTTGGAGCTCAGCAGAGAAGCCTGGGCTTCAAGAGACCTCACCCAGTCGCTGAGGGTGTGTGACTGTGCACCCAGGGAAGGGGCTCAAATGTGAGGAAATGGGGCGAGAACTGGCATGCCTTCCAGAAGAAGGAAGAGATGCCAGCAAAGGGATACTTCAAGGAACAAGTCTGCTCCAAATGGGGCTAAGGCCCACTGACTTTTGGGGATTGGTGTGGGATGGCTTAAAATAAAGGGTAATAGGATCAACTCGGTGGCTCAGTCTGTTAAGCCTCCATTTTCTTGATTTTGGCTCAGGTCATGATCTCAGGGTCATAGGATTAAGCCCCATGTTGGGCTCTGCACTGACTTGGAGTCTGCTTAAGATTCTCTCTGTCCCTCTTCTTCTGCCCCCCACCCCCGCCTGAGGGCACGCTCTCTCAAAAAAAAAAAAGGAAGGGTAATAGCTTTCACCAAGACCAGGATGGTACCACACAGCACCGGGACGCTTCCTGCTTCCACCATTGCCATCTGGGTGCCTTAAGACACAATACCTGGCTGCTCTGGGCCTTGGCTTATTCACCTGTAAAATGGTGGCTCTCCACCTGTAGAAGAGGTAAATCTATTTACTGTGAGGATCATATGAGATAAAGCATCTAGAACCTTCCAGCTCACATAGGAGGAGCCGATGATGCCGGCTCTGACAGTTACTCCTGGTTCCTGGTTCGAGGCGCTTATATACAGAACCTAGGGGGACCTTACTTCCCCGTGTGCCCAGGACTGTCGGATGCATGCCTATTGTTCCAGCGTTACCGCTAACAGTGGGCCCCTGCCACTCTCAGATGTACCCCAGCTTGGATAATAAATATAGGGCCACCCTAACATTATTTAATTTAATCATTGACATTCTTTTTTTTTTTTTTAAAGATTTTATTTATTTATTTGACAGAGAGAAACACAGCCAGAGAGGGAACACAAGCAGGGGGAGTGAGAGAGGGAGAAGTAGGCTTCCCGCCGAGCAGGGAGCCCGATGTGGGACTCGATCCCAGGTCTCCGGGATCATGACCTGAGCCGAAGGCAGTGGCCTAACCAACTGAGCCACCCAGGTGCCCCTAATCATTGACATTCTATGAGATGGATGTTGCTGTCCCAATTTGAAAATAAAGATTTATGAGGCCTGGGGACTATGATGATCCCATGATAGTGGGTCTGTCTGAATTCCTGGAGAGAGTTGTTCTTTACCTCCAAGGGCTCCCATCCTCAGCTGGAGAGCAATTCCGGAAAATTCAGGGCTGGTTTATTGGGGAGGCAGGAGAAGGCAGACCCTGAAGCGGTGGGGGCAGCGGTGCCCATCCAGCCTGGGCCAGCTGGGGCTCCCAGAACCAGGTTGCTGGGCGGGCTGGTGGCCAGCCCTGGACGGTTGGCTGTGCCACACCAATGCACACGGGCACTCCCGGCAGCCTCGAGGTCCCTCCCTAATGCTGTCACCACCCTGACCTCCCTTCCTTTTTTTTTTTTTTAAGATTTATTTATTTGAGAGAGAGCAGGAGGAGGGGCAGAGGGAAAGGGAATCGCCATCAGACTCCTCGCTGAGTGCAGAGCCCAATGTGGGGCCTCAACATAGGGCTTGAGTCATGATTTCAGGGTCCTGAGACCAAGCCCTGAGCCCAAACCCATTGCTTGCCCAACGCTTAACCAACTGAGCCCCGCAGGTGCCCCACTGGCCTTCCTTTTCGTTTTTGCTTTTCTTATCCCTTGCTTTTATAAATTTTAAAAAATGTTATCTTCACTTTGAATCTTGGTGACACCTAGGGCATCTTATCTTCCTAATGGGCGCTAAATGGCTGGCTCTCAGATTCCTGAGTGGGAACATTGTGGGTGAGGCCAGACTAACAAAGTTACCATTGATTTGACCTTTGCCAAACCATGAATTGCCTGATTGAAGGTCAGGAAATAAACCCTTCATCCATTCCCCTAATGGAGTATGTTCTATTCTTGCCTTCATTTCCCCAAACTGGAACTGGAACTGAAACCAAGGGGGTGTCCCAGGTCCTCTTGACATTCTGTAGCCAGGATTTGGACCCAGATTTGCCTGAGGTCCCTGGATGAGCCCGTGGCTGAAGCGGAGTGTGTGTGGGTGGGGAGACTCAGAAGACAACAAGTGTGCCCCGTGGCTCCTCAAGGTCTCAGACAGCGCTGATCCACTCACTCCACAAGCACCTATTGAGCACTTACTGTGTGCCGGGCAATGAGGATGCCAAAATGAAAACGACCCAGGGTGAGCCCTCAGGAGTGTGCAGCCCAGTGGCGGTGAAGCACCCAGGTTACTGCAGGAGGACCTGCGTGCCACATCGGGGAGGTAGAAGAGGGGCTGATTGGGCTGTGCATCAAACAAACATACTGATGGAGGACTTGCCCTGTGCCAGGCTTTGTGCTGGGGGTCGAGCAAGCCCCAAGAGGGACAGCAGTGCCCTAGACAGAGGGGACAGCAGGCGCCCCGTGGTGTGGAGGCGTGGGGCACTGTGGTCCCCCCAGGGGGAGGGGGAGAGGTGAAGAGAAGGAAACTGACTTGCAGCCACATCACATAAGACTGTGCAGGTAGGTCCAGGTAAGGGGTTTGCTTTCTACGCCTTAGCCGCAGTCTCGCCCAGCCTTCTGGGATGTGAAGACTCTTTTGAAAAAAACAGTTTAAAAATTTCTAAAGACCCTCTGCGCCAGGGGAGTTTGGCTTCCAGTGTCTTTAGACAGAGAAAGACGCATGCACTTGTGCCCTTTCTCAAGGTGTCCCTGTCGCCCCCCAGAGGTGTCTTTCCTACAAGCCTGAGTCCCTCCCCTCGGAGTGCCCCCCCCCACAGCCAGAAGACCCCTCAAAGTGGCAGATCAGTCCTGTCTAGGCCTCACCGAAAGCTTTTGATAGCTTTCCTTTGTGCCTGGGGTCCAGTCTGTGCTCCTCATCCCAGCTCAGCAGAGCCCTGGGGACCTGAGACATGCCCATCGCCCCAACCTCATCTTGAGCCTTGTGCCTTTCCTTCTTTCTGTTCCAATCACGCCAGCCTTTATTTCCTGACAAGCTGCTCCTTATAGGTGCTGACAAGGTGTTCCTAATTCCACTTCAGTGTGCTCTCCTTTTCTTTGTTGGCATACCCCCTGCTTCACGGTAGAAGGGAGCAGGGAGGTGAGGGGTCTGGCCGACTCTTGCAGATGTCACATGAGGTTACAGCTAATGGAAGAAGGGCAGCCGTGGAAGACTCGTTGCACCAGTCCTTCAGGACACACAATGCTGTGCCATCTCTCCCCTGTCCTGTCCTGCCCCAGCTCCAAGCTGTAGGGAGAGTCAGGGCCCTGGCTCTCCTATCTCAATGGGGCCTGGGCCAAGGCACCACCTGCTGTGAAATAAGGTGAGGCAGCTATCAGCCTTGGCCTTGTGGACTTTGTTTGAGCTTCGTGGGGAGTCAGTGTTCTGCTGGGGATGGCGAGGAGGCAGAATCCCAAGGGCCTGGTCTCTGCGGCAGTGTGACCCAGTCTTGGGGTTGGGCGTCATTGGGCATCAAAACCCTGAAGGTTTTGGGCAGTTGGGAGGTAATGTTCCGGGGCAGGGGAGACCAGGACACCCTGGCCTACTTCTCCCAGGCAAATTTCTCTTCCTTCCAAAGGATGTTGTAGGTCGGGGTATTCTTAGAGGAAGCCTAACATCCAGGGCATGTTTGGAGGTCCCACGGCTCAGGTTGTAAGAAGAGGTCTGGTACCTGTCCCTGAGCAGGTTGGTGAGAACTACTGGACCCCTGGCTAAAGCTTTAGCTCTGATCCCACCTGAGGAGGCTTCCTGGAGATTCAGCCTGTCCCCCATCTCTCCCTAGACAGGGATGACGACCAGGCAGCTGAGAGTATGGGGCTGTGATGAGTGAAGAGAGGGCAGGCACACAGCAGCCTTCCCATGCCAGGCTAGAGACCCAGCACCGGGCTCCTAGGAGCCTGGAAAGCTGTTATTCTACAACCTGATAACTGCCTGGGCTGGGCTAAAGATAAGGGGCAGCTGTTTGAAGTCCAGAGAGATAAGAACTTCAGAGAAAGTTGATAAGAGGACTGAGATGCACAGGGTTAGGCCCCCCTGTCTGGCCTGCTTGCCTTTTGCCAGTCTCCCTGCCAACATTCTACCCCCAAGTCGGCTCCCGCAGCGCCGCCAGCAGCCTCCACGGCCCCAGTCTCCCGTGCGTCTCTCCTGGTGTCTGGGTCTGGGCCTGCAGCCCTCGGCTCTCATCCTACAGATGCCTGTTGGCAGCGAGCCCTGCCTTCCCAACCTCATTTCTTTGCTGCCCAGTGGGCCTTCTTCCCAAATGCATTCACTCATTCATTCATTTAACAAATATTTTGAGTGCCCACTTCGTGCCAGGCACCCCTCTGAGCACCAGAGACCCAGCAGGGAGTCCACCAGGCACAGTCTCTGCTCTCATGGGGTTGATACTCTGGGGGGGGGTGCTGGAGAAAGACCATGAACTAGTGATGACAGTGAGTTGTGGGTGCCGTGGAGGAAATGGGGAGCAGGATGTAGAGGATAACGGGGGGACAGCGGCTGGGTGCCTTGAGTGGTCCAGATGACCTTTCTAAGGAGACCTGGAGGATGCAAAGGGGCCAAGGGAAAACCTTTCTGGAGAGAGCAAGTGCAAAGGACCTGGGGTCAGAGGGAGTGTGATGTGTCTGGGAGAGAAGCAGAAGCAGGGTAGCAATGGATAGGCACCCAGTGAAGGCAGTCGGATAGGTCTGCATGACAAGCTTGAGGATGGTTACATGCACAATGGGAAGCCATGGGAAGCTGAATCAGAGGGAAGCTCTGGTATATATCTTGGAAATTTCATTTTTGGGGCTGCATGGAGACAGGATGGAAGGGACAGGCTTGATAACAGGAAGCACACTGTGGCACTATGAATCCTGGCTCTGCCACTCGTTATCTGTTGGACGCCGGGCCAGTTGCTTAACCTCTCTGTGCCTCTTTTTTCACAGGCTGAAAATGGGCTTTGTTCAGCCTGTTTTAATGGAGAGCCCCCTGGGCCTGGATGCTGCTCTGGCAGTGCATGCAGGGTGAACGGGCAGGGACCAGGCTGACTTGGGACTTGCGTCTTAATAGGGAAGTCAGGCATGGAAGCAGAAAGCCAGCAAGGAGGGTCCAGTGCTTTGTGGGAAATTAAAACAGGACACCTGTTGGGGGGTGCAGAAAGAGCGCTGGAGGAGGTGACGTTCAGCCCAGCCCGAGACCCACCTGCCGCTAGAAGGGCCTCGGAGCAGTGAAGAAGGGCCTGAGGAGGAAAAGGGCTTGAGGGAAGGTGACAACAGCTGCCTGGCCAGGCTGGCTGGATTAAACAGGAGCTGGGCACGGACCCCGGCTGCAGAAAGTGCCCAGCAGGCTGGCGCTGAGGGAGGCGGCTTTCTGGCAGGAGCACTGGGCAGAGGTGGTGGTTTGAGAGCTGATGTGGGGACTGAGGGGAAAGAAAGGGCCCAGAAGACCCCTAGGGCTTTGGCTTTATGGTAGATAGGGGTGCTGTTCTTTACTGAAGCTCTGCTCTCTACATGAAGCCTCCCTTGCCCTAACCTTAGGCTGCCCTCACCTGGGCTCTATCTCATTCCTGGGAAGTCTGGAACAACGTTCTGGATAGTTCTGGATAGGTCTTTACCAAGGTCCACCTCCTGCACACCCTGCCTCACCCTGCCGCCCACGGCCTAGTTCTCCTCCAGACCTGGGAGCAAGCTGGCCCCCGCAGCCCCACTGAGGCCCCCCCGCACAACCTGTCTGGCCCCCACAGCCCCATGGAATCTTAGGGATCCAATTTCATCCCTTCTCGTTTCCGTGCAGGGAGAGCAGGGCTATGTGATTCACCCAGCGCCCCTCTCCCTGTATTCTTCCAGCAAGTGTCCTTCAGATTTGACTGTGTTCCCGCCGCATGCTATTTGAGGTACTGGAGACACAGCACTGAACTGAACAAAGTTGACAGAAACCCCATCCTCGTGGGGCCAGCATTCTACTTGGGGACACTGATAACAAAAATATAACAACCAATCAATAAGCAAATAACTATGTCATGTGTTGGCATGTTCCTTGAAGAATAAAGCAGGGCCAAGGGATTGAGCTGAATCCGGGGTAAGGGTGTGGGCTCCTGCAGAAAGTCTCCGGGTTTGGGGAGTTTGTGGCCAGAGCCCTGAGCCCATCAGCCGTGAGGACACCATGGTGAAGTGAGTCCGGGCAGAGAGCGACAATGGGGTGCCCGAGGCCGTAGAGCGAGGCTACTGTGAGCAGGCCTGTGTGGCTGGGGCGAAGCACACGATGGCAGGAGATGGGGTCCAGAGTGGATGCAGAGCTTGTAGGGTCTTTGTAGGGCTTTGGCTTTCAGTCCAGGCAAGATGAGGAGCCACTGGAGTGTTGTGTGGGGACTAGTGCATGGGGACCTTTCTCGAAGAAGATGCCACATGTCTTTGGAGTGGGATCCCTGACTCCTTCCTCTCTCTCCAGAATCCAGGCCACACACCCCAACGCCGTCAGAGGCTCAGCTCATGAGTGGTCTGCTGTCCTGACCCCCACGGGGGTCCCTCAGGTACGTCACCTGGGAATCGTCCAGAATGCCTGACTAGTGCCCCCGTCAGGCAATGGAGGTGTGGATTTGCTGCCCCCAGCCAGCCTGGCCGGGCATCAAGGCTGTGCGGGCCGGCCTCCCTCCAGGTACAAGATTTCTTGCGCCCGTGGTAAGCCTGGTTTTGATGTAATCTCATGTGTTACAGTGAACTGTGTGTTTACTCATATCCTCATCCGTCAGCTCTTATCTGTTGCTTCTCTGCTTGACTATAAGCTTCCTCAGGGGAGGGATTGTGTCTCCCTCACATTTGAATTAACCTTGACTTAGCAAAAGGTCACACACCCCTAGGGGTGGCTGCGGGCCAGGAGACGGCCATACAGAGGAAAGCATCATACAGAGGGAAGCGCAGGGATTCACATCCATGGCCTTGGAGTTAGGGGACCTTTGCCACTAAGCTTGTTCAGTGACTTCCCCACTCGAACCCTCAGTTTCCCCATCTGTAAAGTGATGTGGACTGAGCGAGGTCCGTGATTCTTAGATTATTCTGAAATAGCAACAAAATCTGTGGTTCTCCCTAGAATAATGAATAGATATGTCAAACGGTGTGTGATGCGGAGGGGCAAGTTTACAAGCTTCTAGATTTGTCCCGAAGGCTTCATCCAATTCTGAGAATATGATTTTTTGTGCTCTCATTGTAATACTGGTTCAGGGGGGCCCCAACCTTGAGGGAGGGACTGGTTTTAACCTCCATGTGATAGCGGATTTATTTTTGTTGGTTTCTTTAAAAAGGTGCATGGGATTCCTTCGTGGAGGCAGAGAAGTTTGTGGTCCAGAACCTGTGTGTCTTCAGTCTCCTCCCCTGGACACCTGGGGTGGTGGAGAAGGGAGGCCTCCCCCCCATGCTGGCTCCGAGTTGTTCCCATGTGGGAGATGCAGGGAAGGTGGGAAGGGCCACAAGTTGAGATGGAACAGAGCTAGGAACTGGGAGAAGGCAGGGATTGGAAGTGGAGACAGAAAGGGGGGCAGGACAGGGAACCTGGGCCCATGTTTCTCTGGATAGAGACTCACCCTGCACCAGAACAAATGGAAGAGGCCCCTGTGAGTCTGAGGCATTGCCCGCCCCCTGACCGGGATCTGGGAGACAGGGGTGGCACTGGGCCAGACCAGGCCCCACCCTTTCTCACCAAGTAGTGCGTCTCTGCACGTTCACAGCCAACGCTGTGAGGGCAAGGGCTGTAAACTGAGCCCGGTTGCTCAGGGAGGCGGTGGGAGGGGTGGGGGGGGAGGCGGTAGGGGGGAGGTGGTGGGAGGGGTGAGGGGGAGGTGGTGGGAGGTGGGGGGACCCACCTCCTCCTCCTCCATCTCCCCCAACTCCCTTCCACTCCAGAGGTTCACACAGGCCCAGCCCAGGGGCGAAAGTGTGTTGCCAGTGGGCTCAGGCAGGGTGTCAGGCTCCATAACCCCCAGCAGCCGCACTGTAGTGCCCTTTGATCCAGCCTCTGAAAGCTTGATTATGAGACACAGCCCATGTTTCCATAAAGGGGAGAACAATTGTTTCTAAGCCAGACAAAGGACTCTTTGTACAGCCCCGGACCCAAGCCCCGGGAGGGAGCCGCTGGGGGAGAGGAAGGACAGCCCCGCCCCGAGCTGGCAGGGGTGGGGGGCAGGGCTGGGCGAGGCAGCTGCAGCCTCCCACTGAGCCTGCCCCCTTGGGCAAAGGGCGTTAGTCTGCTGCCCGCTTGAGGGGCACACCCAGGCCCAGATGGGGTGGATGGGGGCTCCTATCTGAACAGCTCTGGCCTTGGACTCAAACTGCTCGGTCTCTGTCCCTGTGAGGGCTGGCATGGATGTATTCAAACAGAGGGAAGAGCTGGCCCCTTGTTGTTGTCAGTTTCCCTCACCTGAGCACACAGGTGTCAGGGTAGGGAGTGAGGGATGGGGAGTAAGAGTATCTGGGGGTCAGGAGAATTGGGAGAAGGTTTGGAAGTAGATGGGAAGAGGCAGGCATCTGGGGGGAGGGGGTAATTCTTCATGCAGTGGAATGGGTCCAGTCTGGGGTTGCTTCCGGTCCTTCCCCACCTGCTCCTGCAGCTTCCCTGGGCCTAGGTATAGAATATCCTCAGATTTTGCAAAACAAATCAGGCTGTTGGAGAGGGTGAGCCTTTTGCTCTCCTTCCAGCGCAATGGAGGGAAGTCTGGATTGGTGGGGATTCTGTCCAAACCCAGTTGCACCCCTCACCCATTTGTTAGTTAAATCCAACCCCTTCCCTCCCTTCCACCTCCTCGGTCTGAAGGTGACAAGAGGGGGGTGGTGGTCCAGGGCGGGTCTTGGCTCTGGACTCGCCTGCCACTGGGGGGCAGCTGTAGGGCAGGGAGCTCAGGAGACATACTGTTGGGGGGGGGGGCTGCAGATCAGGTTTAGGGTCTTATTAGGGCTGCACCTGCAGAGGGCAGAATGATTCCTCTCAGAGAGAAGACAACTGAAAGCGCTGAAGATCTACGCTCCAAAAGTACCAGCACCGCCTACCGAGAACACAAGGCTGAGTTTACCCTTCACCTTGGGGAGGCGCAGGACCAGCCCAGCAGGGGTCTGACAGCCTCTTGAGCAGGGACAGCAAGGTCCAGATGTTTTGAGAATTGGGACTTTCTCCTAATACAATAGTCCAGGATGGGTGGAAACAGCAAGGCGAGCATTTTTGAAGCAAAGGGTTTAAAGAATTTAAGGGAGCAGGCTGTTGGAGTCTCTCCCAGCAGGTAATAGTAAAGGACCAGGCTTTTTATCTGGAATTGTACCGTTATGCTCCTGGAGACAACGGGGTATTCAAGTCATGTTTAATGTGACCATAAATTATGTGGGCAGGTAGTCTCCGTCTTAGGTGGAAGTGGAGAGGGTGAATTTTCTAGGGGCTTGTCGGGGTTTGGGGTCGAGTGGTGGGTGGTGCTATGGTCCTAAAGAGCAGGGACCAGACTGCATGATGCAGACAGAGAAGTTTTATACTCGGAGAACTGGGGTGGGGTGGGGAGAGGAACTCCGGCTGACCCCAGAAGAGGCCGAGACCCAAGTATGTGGGCTGTCGGTGCCAAACCAGTCCCAGCCCACGGAGGCGGGCTCTGTTGACTTTGGCAGCCCCACCCGGAGCCTCCTTCAACCCCAGAAGGGCCTGAAACTGACACTGGGCCCTGCTGGAGCTGGAGATATTCCCAACCCAGTCCTGCTGGAGCCGGCTGCAGCAGGCTGCGTCCTGGCCGAGGAAGCCCCCGGCAGGGCATGGGGGGGGCGGGCAGCTGCCCCTGAGCAGGTGGTCCACAGGCCCTGCTGACTCAGACCAGAGCTGATAAGAGGTCTCTTCTTGGTTTCAGACTGAATACCCGGACACACTGGGCAGGGGGAGGAAAGAGAAGAGCTGCAGGGACATCAGCTGGTGTCCTATGAGGTTCTCTCAATGGTGCACCTAATGAGCTGATATCAAGAGGTACATTCCTCGCTTGTCACAACAAGCCATTTATGGATAAAGCCACAGAGGCACTGGGGCTCCTGGGTGGCTCAGTCCGTTAAGTGTCCAACTCTTAGTTTCCGCTCAGGTCACGATCTCAGGGTTGTGAGATCGAGCCTCACATTGGGCTCTGTGCTGAGCGGGGACCTGTGTAGGATTCTCTCTCCTTCTACCTCTGCCCCTCCCTGCTCACTTGCGAAAGAAGGAAGGAAGGAAGGAAGACGGGCACAGAGGGCTTCAGTGATTTGGACAGACTGAGGCAGAATTCACAGTAAATTCTCTGTGGCTTCAAAGGCCACCTCTCAGCTATGCCACGGGACAGCATCCCCTTGCGCTCTCTAGGATCTTGTTCCCGAGGAGGCCAAGAGGGGAGCTCAGCTCACTCCTGTCTTGGCTGAAGGGATGAGGTGACAGGCAGATACAGATGTGGGAAGAACAGTGAGAGCAGCGAGGGAAAGGGCAGTCAGTTCAGAGGGGCGGGCAGGAACGGAGACGGGGAAGAAGGGCTGGAAGGGGTAGATGGAGAATGGGGGTGTATATGCGTGCACAGGTACAAATCTAATAGCGTTTCCAAGTCTGAAAATCATCTTATGTCTATTGTCCCTCTCCACAGAGAGATGGGAGCAGGTGGAATGGGGCCTTAAGGGAACCAGTGAAGGACAGAGGACTAGGACAGTGTAGAGCTGGGGAGAGGGCCGTCAAGGGAAAGGCAACTAGGAAGACAGGAGAGAGGAGGAGAAGGAGCCCACTGGAGGTGGGCCGATCTCCTCTGGGCCAGCTCCCCACAGGGCCTTCAGGCCCTCCAGCTTGTCACCGTGGCGATGGGGAAGGCTGGCCAAGGACTTTGTGTCCTGCCTCTGCCGCCCCTGGCTAGTCCTCCAGACAAACCTGTGCCTTGGGGCAGGCTGAGAGGCAGGGTGGGGGTGAGCATGAAGCCTGCTGCTAGTGGGTCTGAGATACTGATAGGAGCCGGGTGGCTGCTCTGGCTTCTGGGCAAGGGGATGTGAGCGATGGCCTGTCCACCCGAAGGAGGCTTCCTGTCTGGTGATGGGGGACTCTCTGCTTTTAGTACAGAGACAGTCTGGGTCCTGTGAGAAGCCAACGTCCACCTCTCTTGAGGAGGCCAACTGATGGTAGAGAAGATACAGGGCCAGGAAGAGAAGAAGATGTGGACTGGGGCCCCTAGGTTTCTCACACCCCACGACCTCAACTCCGTATCTTCTCTCATCCGTGCCGTAGCCTTCCCAAACGGACTTAATTATAGCAATAAGAAAAGCAATAGTAGACACGGCTTACTGAAAACGTACCTTGGGCCAGACACTCAGTTAAGTGACTAATTTTAACTTTATCTCTAAAATTTGCAACAACCTGGCAAGTTAGTTCTTCTTATACCCATTTTACAAGTAAGGAAACTGAATCTCAGAGAGGTTAAATCACTTTCTCACTAGGATTCTTTTATTTTATTTTATTTTGTTAAGACTTATTTATGTTAGAGAGAGACAGAGAGAGCATATGGGAGAGGGGCAGAGGGAGAAAGCCCCAACAGAGTTCACTCTGATGTGGAGCCAGACGCGGGTTCAATCCCATGACCCCAAGATCATGACCTGAGCCCAAACCAAGAGTCAGACAAATGTGCCACTCCCTAGGATTTCTTTAAAGCCCCTCAGTTTTATCTAAGTCTGCCTGCTCCCCCGCCTCGCTCCAACCCAACCTCACGGGCAGCTTTGGGCAGCTTTCTGTGGAGACCGCCTTCTCCAGAGGCAAGCCACAAAACCACCGAGCCCCTCGCACCCTCATTAGTCATGCAGATTAAATCTTTGGGCATAGATTCACTCCCCATATGCTTGTCCCCTTGCTGGCCTAAGCTTCCTCTCTCCAGACCAAGACTTCCACTGCTTTTTTTTGTTCTAGACTTTTCTATTTTGCCATCTCAAAGTCTTGACCCATGAAAATTCTCTACATGCTCCACTCAGCCCTTCCATGGATTATTCCCAGCACCTATGGCCTCAACAGGAACCTGGCTCTCCTGAAGACCCCACTGCCCAGCAGCATCCCAGGGCGGCCGTGACTCTCCTGCCCTCCAGGCACCAAGGGCAGCCCTTGCCTACTGTGTCCCTCTCAGAGGTTCCAATGAGGCCCCTTCCCTCTGTTGCTCTCTGCCCCCTCTTTGTCGCTCTTTTCTACCACCTGCTGGTTACTTGACCTCTTTGTTTATGGATGGGGGGACCACTGTGAGGGTCTCTCCTCATCCTGCAATTATCCTGGTGGTTTCAAAGTCCATGGAGACACCCCATCCACTCTGGGAACCTCTCAGTCCCAAAGATTTCCCCCCCTTCCATGTCAGCCATCCATCTCCATGACCATGTCCTGTGTTTTGTCATCACTCAGAACTGCCCGATGCCTTCAATCTCAAATCCCAATATCCCATGACCTCCCCTTCTCCTCTACAGCTCTCCCAGTCTCTGTAATACAGAATTTTGAAACCTCCAGTCTGGGGGGCGGGCACTTCTGCCTTATCCCTGGATCTATCAGATACTTTCTGATTTGTTCCTTCTGAATCCAAATCAGTCACTCTAGCCCCTTTGCTCTTTAGTTACTCTTTTGCAACAATTTTAAGTGCTTCTGACTGCAAGCAATAGAATCCATTCTACTTTAAGCAACAGGGGACCTTTTTTAAAGCATAAAACTAGCTCCCAGAATTGTTGGAAGGGCTCCAAACACAGAATCTAGGCTGAGCTTCCAGAAGAAAACACCCCAGAACACATCACAGCATTAGGCTGCCCCTGTGCTGTGGTGCTGGGTCTCTACTATGGGGAGGAGGGGGCGGTCTGGCCTTGGGGGATGGCTCGGCACCTGTCCCTCTGCAGTGATTCCTACCAGCCGATGCCCAGGGGTTTACTCCATCGTGTTGGGAGAGGAACTGGCCTTTAGTCTTTGCTTTAAATGCTTTGAAGAACATGCATTACTTTTGTAATTAAAACCAATTTTAAACATCCTTGCCCACGGTCAACCTCGACTTTGATGCTGACAGCAGGGCCACTTGCCTGGTCCACTCTGACAGCCTGCTCATGGGTTTTTTAGCCTTTAGCCTGCTGCCCGCTTCCCAGCACCCCCTCCAATTTACTCTTTACTGTGCAACCGAGTAAACTTTCTGAAGTATACCTCTGATCTCAATACTTAAAATCCTTCTGTGGCTCTCCATTGCCCACAAGATGAGGCCAGGACAAGGCCCATCCTGGTCTGATTGGTCTCTCTTTGCATCCCTGCCTCCTCCCCTGACCTCTACTCCACTGTGGGCTTGCCAAGCCCTTCTCTGTGTCTCCAGGCTTTTGCGATTTTATTTCCTCAACTGGGAAAACTCACCTTTCTTGTCCTTGTCTGATTCACTCCTACGTTATTCCTAAGGAGGCCATAGCTTAGATGGCACCTTTTCCAGGAAGTATTCCTGGATCACACATAAACCCCCCCCCCCCATTAATTTCCCCTTCTGGTTATTCTGCAGAGCTCTGGGCCGCTCTGTTTTGTCATTGTCTCCCAACCCTACAGCACACGCCTGGCAGGATTGTGCCTTGTATCCTGCTTCAGGCCAACAGCTAGTAGAACTTGCTGACATTCAATGCATGTGAAATGAATGAATTAATACATTAATTCATTAATTAACAAATGCCCCAAGCAGACATAGCTGGGAGGTGCCAGACAAACCCAGATCTGTCCTTTTCCTTCATGCCATTTTGCTTTTCTGAATAACTCAGGACAATCTGGTTCTCAGGGTTGTTTTTTTCTTTTTTTAACAGTTTTATTGAGCAACGATTGACATACAAGTCACTGCACATATTTAAATTGGACAATTTAGTAAATTTCAACATTCACGTCACCTGTGAAACTAACAGCACAATAGAAAATAGGGAACATATCCACCCCCCAAATTTTTCCACAGAGTGAAAGAATGATGGATTTTAATGTTATAGAGTACAAAAAGTTCAGTGATACGGTTTCAGATCCCACAGTTTTAATGAACCTCTAAGAAATTTCATTTGTTAGGTTTCGGTTTAAGGTTAAAGAAAAGCCACAATACATGAAAAGGCTGTTAAAATCCTCCTCAGTCTTCCAGTTCCATAGCTGCGTGCGTCTGAGTTTTATTCATATGCTTCACCCCAAACATATCACAGTCGATTGAATGTTGAGGCAGATATGAAAATCCAGTTGTATTTTATTAAGTCAGATATCACAGAGGCTGGGAAGAAATGTAAAGCAATGCCATATTCTCACTAATTTTTTTGTTTGTTTAGAAAATATGTTTTTGTTTTGTTTTGTTTTAAGATTTTATTTATTTGACAGAGAGAAACACAGCCAGAGAGGGAACACAAGCAGGGGGAGTGAGAGAGGGAGAAGCAGGCTTCCCGCCGAGCAGGGAGCCCAATGTGGGACCCGATGCCGGGTCTCCTGGATCATGAACTGAGCCGAAGGCAGTCACTCAACCAACTGAGCCACCCAGGCGCCCCTAGAAAATATGTTTTTTAAGTCAAAATGTTACTTATGTTCAATAAAATGTGTTTACTATTTTTTTTAAAGATTTTATTTATTTGACAGGGAGAAACACAGCCAGAGAGGGAACACAAGCAGGGGGAGTGAGAGAGGGAGAAGCAGGCTTCCCGCCGAGCAGGGAGCCCGATGTGGGACCCGATGCCGGGTTTCCTGGATCATGAACTGAGCCGAAGGCAGTCACTCAATCAACTGAGCCACCCAGGCGCCCCTACTATTGTTATTTTTAAATTGATATTTGTCATTCTCCCTTTTTAATTTCTAATTTGATAAATAACAATCGAGGTAATACATATAAGCAACAAATCTTTGGAGCCTTCTGTAAGTTTTAAGAGAATAAAGAGGTTCTGAGACCAAAAAGTTGAGAATCAATGACATTCAGACCCGAGGTTAGAATAGCCCGCTCTCAGGTTAAACTACCAACGTTGGAAGCTGGGCTTACCACTCAGCAGGCTATAGTAGAACTTTGGGCAAGTTCATAATCTCTCAGATCCCTAGTTACCATATATATAAAATGGGGATGATTTTTTAAAAATTAACATATAATGAATTATTTGTTTCAGGGTACAGAGCTGTGATTCATCAGTCTTACACAATTCACAGCACTCACCATAGCACATACCCTCCCCAGTGTCTATAACCCAACCCCCCATCCCTCCTTCCCCACCCCCCAGCAACCCTCAGTTTGTTTCCTGAGATTAACAGTCTCTTATGGTTTGTCTCTCTCTCTGGTACCATCCCATTTCATTTTTTCATCTCTTCCTCCATGATCCTCTGCCTTGTTTCTCAAATTCCACATATCAGTGAGATCATATGATCATTGTTTTTCGCTGATTGACTTATTTCGTTTAGCATAATATCCTCTAGTTCCATCCACGTTGTTGTGAATGGCAAGATATGATTTTTTGATGGCTGCATAATATTCCACCATATATCTATATACATACCATATCTTCTTTATCCATTCATCTGCGATGGACATCTGGGCTCTTTCCATAGTTTGGCTATTGTGGACATTACTCCTATAAACATTTGGATGCACGTGCCCCTTCGGATCACTACATCTGTATCTTTGGGGTAAATACCAGTAGCGCAATTGCTGGATCGTAGGGGAGCTCTATTTTCAACTTTTTGAGGAACCTCCATATTGTTTTCCAGAGTGGCTACACCAGCTTGCATTCCCACCAGCAGTGTAGGAGGGTTCAAAATGGGGATAATTCTAATGGTACTTACCCCAAAAAGTTTTTGGGGATTGAATGCGTTAATGCATGGAAAATATTTAAAACAGGGTCTGACACATGAAAAGTGCCCTATAAATATTAGAAGGGGATCAGACTATGCCTCCCCAAAACATGCCAGTTCAACATAAACATTCTCTTGAGATGAAGCCAACTGAGAGAAAGCAGATAGAGAAAAACTCTCTGCCCTTCCCCTAGCTGCCTAAAAGCAGGACATAAATCTCCCTTGTGAAGCTGTCCCCTGCCCTGGTACCAGGAAAAGAACAACAATCCTTACCATTGGAGATGAATCTGCATAAGCTAAATCTTACTAAATAACCCTTATCTTCCATTAGTTTCCCACATATGTTTACCTTCCTACAATTTACCACCTCTAGAAGCCCAAACCAACCCCCTTTCCTTGGTCTTCTAATGCCTACAGTTTATCCTAGTTTGTTAAAATGGCAAGTTTTTTAGAAAAATTATTATTTTTAAAGATCTATCTATCTATCTATCTATCTATCTATCTATCTATCTATCTATTTATTTATCAGAGAGACAGAGAGAGAGAACACAAGCAGGGGGAAGGGGGAATGGCAGAGGGAGAAGCAGGCTCCCCACTGAGCAGGAAGCCAGATGTGGGGATCCATCCCAGTACCCTGGGATCATGACCCAAGCTGAAGGCAGACACTTAACCAACTGAACCACCCAGCACCCCAGGTTTTTTATTTTTTAAAGCATTTAATTATACAAATAACCTCTGCCCCAACGTGGGGCTCAAACTCACCACCCTGAGATCAAGAGTCACATGCTCTTCCAAGTGAGCCAGCTGAGCCCCCCGAAAATGTTATGTTTAACTCACTCTTTGTATCTTCACTTCATTTCTGTGAAGGCCTGTATGTGCATAAATATTAAAACATTCACAAAAAAAAAAACATTCAAGGGGCGCCTGAGTGACTCAGTCATTAAGCGTCTGCCTTCAGCACAGGTCATGATCCCTGGGTCCTGGGATCGAGCCCCACATGGGCTCCCTGCTCGGGGGAAGCCTGCTTCTCCCTCTGCCTCTCTCCCTGCCTGTGTTCCCTCTTTCACTGTCTCTCTCTCTCTGTCAAATAAATAAAAATAAAATCTTATCAAATAAATAAAAATAAAATCTTAAACAAAATTAAAATATTCATATCAAAAAAGTGTTCATATTTGTATGCCTTTTCTCCTATTAATGTTTTTTACTGGTTTAATTTGCATATCCTAGTCACTGAACCTAAGAGGGAATAGAAAAGGTTTTTTCTTTCTCTACCTTATCATCCTTGGTAGTAGCAGCAACAGCAGATCAAACAGCCCAGAAAAGCAGGAAATGCCACCAAGAAGAACCTTCAAGTTGTAAATCTTTTATTTTATTGTATTATTATTTTTTATTTTTAAAGATTTTATTTATTTCTTTGACACACACAGAGAAAGATCACAAGTAGGCAGGCAGGCAGAGAGAGAGGAGGAAGCAGGCTCCCTGCTGAGCAGAGAGCCTGATGCGGGGCTCGATCCCAGGACCCTGAGATCATGACCTGAGCCGAAGGCAGAGGCTTTAACCCACTGAGCCACCCAGGTGCCCTGTATTACTTTTTTTTTTTAAGATTTTATTTATTTATTTATTTAAAATAAGTAAACACAGATAGAAACACAGATAGAGGGAACACAAGCAGGGGGAGTGAGAGCGGAAGGGGATGGTTTTCCATTGAGCAGGGAGCCTGATGTGAGGCTCTGTTCCGGGACTCCGGGATCATGACCTGAGCCCAAGGCAGACACCCAACAACTGAGCCACTCAGGCGGCTGTAAATCTTTTAAAGACCTCCAAGCATCGGCGCCTGGGTGGCTCAGTTGGTTGGGCGACTGCCTTCAGCTCAGGTCATGATCTCTGAGACCCGGGATCGAGCCCCACATCGGGCTCCCTGCTTGGCGGAAGCTTGCTTCTCCCTCTCTCACTCCCCCTGCTTGTGTTCCCTCTCTGGCTGTTTATCTCTGTCAAATAAATAACATCTTAAAAAAAAAAAAAAAAGACCTCCAAGCATCAGCAACAGCTAGCATACCTTCTGCAGGATAACTTCCCCAGTGACCATGGGGAACACAGAAATAGATGTGAGGTCCCTGTCTTGAAGGAGTTCACAACTGAACAAGCCACACACTGGCCAGAGGGAGCAGGGTGAAGTAGATAAGAGCTCTCACCACTTACGGCCCCTGCACTAAAGTGTTTTTACATGCATTTTTGGATTTTATCCTCCCAATAACTCTGTGATGGTAGGCAGGGGAAAGGATTAATATCCATATTTCCACATGAAGAACCTGAGATTTGGAGAACCTATGGGCATCAGCCACAGGTGGAAAAGATAGAGTCAAGATAAGAAAGCAGTCCTCCAGGGCCTGTCTGCTGTTCTTTCTGAAACACTATAGTGATTTGCATCATGCAGGAGATGGAAGGCTTAAATACCCAGCAGAGTGCTTTCCACTCTCTCGCCCAGAGCTGGGACCTGCCCCAACAAAGCCTGCTCCCACCTGCAGACAGCTGCGGACTCCAGCCCTGTTATCTCCTTCCCACCCCTCTCAGCAGGAGAGACACTCTCTTTTCCTGCTTTGGTAACCCTTCCTCCAGTGGCCTCGGGGACCTTTCCCCTTCTCCCCTACCTTTTTTTTTTCTTTTTTTTTTTTTTAAAGCAGTTTACTGGAGATATCCGTTCCTAACAAAATACGCTCATTTTACTTATCCTCCCGATGAGTCTGGCTAATGCATGCAATCCCAAACAGACCACCACCGCTATCACTCTCCGCCTTAGAGCATTTCCATCTCCTCCTAAGTCCCCCTGGAGCTCATCTTTCCACAGCCCAGACAAACCATCAGTCTTCTTTTTGTCGGTATAGTTTCTCCTCTTCTAGAATATACATGGAACATGCAGTCGGTACGCATCTGTGTCTGCCTGCTTCTACCCAGAGCCGTGTTTCTGAGGTCTGCCCGTGATGTTTTATATACCAGCAGGTTATTCCTTAAATGTTGCTGGGCAGTGTTCCGCTGTGTGATACACCGGAATATGTTTATCCATTCACCTGCTGCTGAGCGCTGGATTGATTCCAGTTTTGGGCTAGTATGAATGATGCCGCTGTGAGCACTCCTGGACATGGCTCTGTGTGGACATAAGCTTTCATTTCTCCTGCGTGGACACTAGGAATGGTATCACCAGGTTGCATAAGGGTATGTTCATAAGCAACCAGCGAACAGTCTGTTAGCCCACGACAGACTCAGACGTCCACTCACCTCTATTTGAAAGTGACAGACAAAGCCCTCCTTTCCCACCGTGACTTCACATGCACTCCATCGAAGTGCTGTTTTAAGAACACTAAAGACATGAATCTCCTATGAATAGTAAGCCTCCATCAAAGCTTTAGCTTATTTAAGTGTGAAGCGGGTTCAGCAGCGAGTACAAGAGACCCCATGTACCCAGTCGGGGGAAGCAGAAAGCTGGAAGAAGATGGTAAAGTTAGATACAAAATTGGTTATTGTCCTAGGAGACTATAACACCCCACCCTTTGACAGGATCTTTTCTACCAGATAAAAGTGACTTGCCACTTATCAATTTCTTGTAAGTTAGCATCTACACTTAAAAAAAAAATGTATTTATTTATTTGACAGAGAGAGAGACAGCGAGAGAGGGAACACAAGCAGGCAGAGTGGGAAAGGGAGAAGCAGGCTTCCCGCCAAGCAGGGAGCCCGATGCGGGGCTCGATCCTGGGACTCTGGGACCATGACCTGCTGCCTAATGACTGGGCCACCCAGTCACCCCCAGCATCTACATTTATAGAGTGCTCTGCGACCCTACTCCATCAATAGTAAGTAAAGCAGAGCTGTCTTCTCTAAAGCATCTGATGATCTTTCTTTGAGCTTGTTAATGCTATAGGATATTTTTGAAAGACCACACAGTCATCCTTTGCCTTTTTCTTAAGGAGACATATTAAAGGAGCATCTCTTTACTTACTGGATGGGATGCTGTCCAATTCATGAATGGCTCAATGAAGCCAATTACATCTTCAAAAGAAAAAGAAGGCATACTAAAATCCTCCAGGTTCTAGAAATACCCCACTCTTCTGGGGGCAGTGGCAGGGCAGTCTATCTCCTCTCAGCTGGCTGACTCTATTCCGCCTTCAGGTCTGAGGTCAGATGTCCTGTCTCTGACATGTACCCCTCACACCTTCAACAGTCTCTGGGTTTGGGCACTTCCTCAGCTCCACCACCACCCCTGGCTTCCTCCATCCCTACATCCCAGCCAGCTTGCTAGTCGGTCTCCTCCCCTCTGGAAGCTTGCCGGCTTTCCTTTAGAAGGGCGGGATTGTTTTTTTATTTCTGTATCCCCAGGGCCTAACTCAGTGCTTGGCACCCCATAAAGCTAAATAAATGTTTGCTGAATACATTGAATGAGGTGCTGGCTAAATGCCTCCTCAGGGTCTCTTCCAGACTTGATGGATCTTCATTTACAGGTTGGTTGCCATGGTTACTCATTTATTCTCCCTACCCCTTTCCCTGTGCCACCCCCACCCAACCTTCCCCTTCTTCTCCTCCTGCACTAAAATGCAAAGGAAACAGAAAAGCTCTCTCCATGTGAGCTGGAGGATGTGGAGAAACTGAGGCAACTCTCCATGCCCCCTTAAGCTCTTCCCCTGAGAGGTGGTTCAGCCAGTGGGGAAGAGGGCCCACATTGGTGTGTATTTGGGAGGGGGAGCTTCAGGTCTCCACATCTTTTCCCTGGGTACTTTGGGGCTGGGCTCTCACTCACTCTAGGGTGGTGCTGCCCTCCCCCCTCCCCCACACTTACCCCTTTAGAACCAAAAAAAAAAAAAAAGCTAGATTGTATGGCAATTTCCTCTTTACATATTTATCCTGAGCCTACTGAATTGAAACTTCACTGTCTTTTAGTCTTGGCTTCCTTAGTTAAATAAGCCCCAGATGCCCCGAAGAGTCTGAGGAGAGGAACGTTTCTGGCGGGGAGGTACTTCACTTTGGTCTCTCTGCCCCACAGGCCCCTTTGTGTTTCCTGTCCCCTGTAACCCAGGCCCAGGCCGCCTCGGGGTACTCCACCAAGGGCCCACAGTGCCGCTGGGAAAACAAACGGATGACAAAAAAGGAAAGGATGGAGAAGACTAACAAGAAATCTTTGGTTGGCAAGACCGCGTCTCCAGTCCAGGGTTCTCAAGCCCAGGGTGACTAAGTGTAACATTTACACCTGGACCCTCTGGCACATGAAGAGGGCCACAATGAATAATTCTACGGGACAGCAGCATACACTGTGACTGTCCTGGGCGCTGTGAGATGGACAGTGGCTCAGGCCCTCCCCCGTGCCTTCCCCCAGAGAAACAGGTCACCGAGAGAGCCTCTTTGGGCCACGCATTCACTGCGAACGTTTACTCTTATCTCTATTGGGAATTCAAGATAGAAAGAGGTCTCTGGCCTAAGGAAGCTTCCAGTTGAGATGACAACTCATCACGGAGTGTGTGGAATGCTTGGAAAGGCACTCTGACCAATGGCAACAGAGGAAGAGCCGCCGCTGTGCGAGCCCGTGGGAGGGCAGCTCAGCTGCCGCAGGGGGCATTCCTCTGTGTCAGCCTCTCTGGGGCTTTGAAGGAGAGGTAGAAATGAACTGGGAGTGAAGAGGTTGAGAGTGAAGGACGAAGTGTTCTGGTCAGAAAACACAGCCGCAGGACAGGCACAGAGAGGAGAGGGTGCACAGATTTGTGCAGTAGACAGAAAGCTCCTGCCTGTCTCTGGCCTTCCTCTCAACGCCATCCTGGCGCTCTGCTTCTGGAGGAGGGGCCCCACACTACCTCCATTAGCCACGCGGGCCGCAGGGGCACCCGCTCACGGGCTTTCAGAAAGGTCTGTGGAATAAACGAAGGACAAAAACCCTACGCTATTCTTTGGTGAGGTGACCTCGGACCATATTAGCGTCCTCTTCGCTACTATTTTTAACTTCCAGGAACCCAGTCTCTCCTGCGATATGCCAGGGCTAGCACCAAATTTGTACTCAGGTCACTCTTTTGAATCTCGCCAACAATTCTGTGAGGTAGATGTTCTCATCCCTGCTTCCCGGATGAGGCTCAGTGAGGCCAGAAACCTGCGCAGGCCTCCGCTGACCTGGTGAGTGACAGCTGAGACTTGCTAGCATGACCTGCTCCTCGGATTTCTCTGAATTGCACCCTCCTAACCACAATAGCACACGTAGTCAGGAGAGGCCGGACTTTGTTGTTCATAGCTTGGCCCCAGATGACTGACTCAGCCAGCCCTGGGTGCAGCACCCAGGGGGTCCTGGGTTTCACTTGGCGGGAGGTGGGCAGCAGGAAGAACCCGGGGAGTTTCGGTCCCTGCCGCAGTGGGTTTGCTGCCCCCTGCAGGGCAGGAAGAGCTGGGTCTGGCCGCAGACACGAAGACACACCTGGATCCTTCCGCACCCCACCACCAGGGTGGAACCCTTCTTTCTGGTAGAGCAGCTCCAGCCCCATGACGTCACGCCATTGGGCAGGGCTTCCGGGGATCGGTGACACCCCGCTGTGTGTGCAGGGGCAGGGATGCGGTGGGGCCCCACGCTCGTCTCCCCTGTCCCCAGGGCAGCTCTGGGACTTGTCTGCTTCTTTAGCAATGGTTACAATTAACAAATCTCTCGGGCACCTCAGTGGCTCAGTGGGTTAAAGATTCTGCCTTCTGCTCAGGTCATGATCTCAGGATCCTCTGCTCAGCAGGGAGCCTGTTTCCTCCTCTCTCTGCCTGCTTTGGTCTCTGTGTCAAATAAATTAATTAATTAAAAAAAAAAAGTCTCTCTCAGAACTCCTTCCCAGTAGACTGTGGGGTCTGATTCTGGGCAGGGCAAGCCTGCTGGGAGTTCAGTTGCTGGTTCTGGGATTAGAACCCCCAGCTCCGAAGTCCCAAGACGAGTGCTATGCCGTGTGTTTCTAGATAAGTCACTTGTCCTCCCTGGGCCTTCTCTAGGGTGCAGCCCCCTAATGCAATAAAATGAAAAGGTCGGAAGAGAGATTTTTGAGGACACTTTCAGAAGTCCCAGAGGAGGGGCGTGGGAGAACGTGGATCATCAGCCTGTGTTGTGGCCCCATCTGTCCTACCCCATCCTCCACTCCCCCTCTCATCCCTGGTGGCCTCAGAGTGAGAATGTGAGTCATCCCGCTCCGGGCACCCAGTTTCAGCCTTGCCCCGCCCCTGCTGCCGGCCTTACATTTGCTATTTACTCCCAGGAGCAGGTGCACCTGGGTCATTTCACGGTGGGAGGGAGATGGGGGGCCTGATGACACCAGGGCACTGTCTAACTCTATACCCCTATAGGTGGCCCAAGGCCAGGATGGGGTTTTGGGGCTCCCAAGCCAGTGGAGAGATTTGAGTAGCCTAGAAACCCCCTCCCTGCCCCCACCACTGTCTCTGCCACTCCCAGAGGTTCCAGGTTTCAGGCACCCTGCCTCCGCCCCTACCAGCTGCTGAGTCCTCAGCTAGCTGCCTCTGATCTCTTCCTCAGGAGTCTTCCAGCCTCCCCTGGTTTCAGTATTCATCATTCACCAGCTACTCCTAGAGCGAACCTGGCCCCACCCTTGACCCCAAGCCCCCCCAGGGAGAGCTCAGCCTGGGCAGGGGGGGCTGGGGGAGCACCCTGAAGGAGGTGAGCTTCCCGGAGCTGCTCCTCACTTTGAGGAGGTATGGAGGGGAGGTAGGCCTCACAAACCCTGTGTCAAGAAGAGAGGACAAGGGGCTCCTGGGTGATTCAGTAAGTTGAGCGTCTGACTTTGGCTTGGGTCATGACCTCAGGGTCCCACCTCAGGCTCCATGCTCAGGGGCGAGTGAGCTTGTCCCTCTCCCTCTGCCCCTCCCCCCACTTGTACTTTCTGGCTCAAATAAGTCAATTAAAAATATTAAGAAGAAGAAGAAAAGAAGGAGGAGGAGGAGGAGGAGGGACTAGGTGTGTAAGGAGAGCAGAGCTGGGAGATGGGCGGTCCAAGCAAATGTGAGATGGAGGAGCGAGGTTAGGGAGAAGAGAGCTCTGGGGGAAGACTAGAAAGTGTGGTCAAAGACACTGGAATGTGAGTCTGGAAACCCGGATTTGAGTCCTGGCTTGGCCACCACCTCCCTGTATAACCCGGGTCATATCCATTGCTCTCTAGGTGCCTCATAGCCCCTCTGTACAAGCCAGGGGCGTATTTGGGTGAGCCAAGGCTCCTTCTAGCCCGGATGCTCTGTTGGGCACACAGGTGGGCTTCCCGGCCCACTGGCGACTTAAGCTCTGGCATCTTTCTGCAGAGGAAAAGCGATACCCTGTCAGCGGCCGTGGAACAAGCCAAGAGCTGGTCAGTCTTGTGTGAGGTCGTCCAAGACAACCTAGGAGCTCTCCTCCACATACCTGAGGAGGCCTGCCCCTCCCCAGGCCCAGGCTTCAGACCACAGAGCAGACAACAAAGCCAGCAGGTGGAAAATTCCCTCTGGCCTTCTTCCCAGGTGCGGTGGATGGCGAGTGTGCCAGTCCAGGCGGGCAGGAGCTGGGAGTCCAGGGTGCTACGGAAAAGCCTGGCAGCCACGGGGAGCTGTGCCCCACTCCAGCTCAGCTGTGCCCCACTGCCCAGACACAAAACTTATATTCTGCTCAGGTAGGCAGAGGGAGGAGGAGTGATAGGGAAGCTTGTGGCTGTTCGTTGAAACAAGTTGCAGCCCGCATTCAGGACGATCGTGCCAGCTCTGGTACCCATGCTGAGTGGTCCCGGGACACAAAGGGAGGACTGAGGGCTGTAGCTACTGCCATGGCCAGGCAGAAAGAGGGCTTCGCAAAGCGCTGCTGGGGGCGGATGTCCCTGCGTCCGCTCCCGCTGGCTGCTGGTCTCCATCTTGTGACCTAGGCCGTGTGTCTCCCTTTCGAGTCCTTGCTCTGTCCCATCTCAAACACGGGGATAAACATGTGGGCCCAGCCCTCACAGGCTGGGAGGTCATGAAGCCACACCCACAGAGGACCTCAGGAAAGGGAGAAGCTCTGTGCGTGCGTGTGACCTGAGACTAGGAGACAGCATGCTTCCCACAGCCGGCACGGCCTGGGCGGCCTTGTGTCTGAAAAGCCAGGGCAGAGAACGCCTTCCCCCGCCTCTTTTCTCTTCTTCACCAGACCCTCCCAAGATTGCTGACTTACCATGGCAACAGTTCCCTGCCTGGCTCCCTGGAGGCCTTTCCCAGCTTCTGGAATTACTTTCTAGAATGTTTACCCACAAACATTTTGTGTTGTCAGTTCAGGTGAGTCTGTCACAATAAGGAAACCCCTCTGTGGCTCAGCCAGCCAGAGACTGGGCCCCTCCAATCACTCCCAGGGTGCGCGCCGTTGGGCACAGAAGGCTCGAGGTGTCGGGGTGTGGCAAGGTCAAGGCAAAACCGTGGACTGCCGGGAAAGCCACCGAAGGGGCCTGTCCCACTGACCCACAGTCAGCAGCCTGAAAGCGTCATTGCCAATACAAGGAACATTGTCCGTCTGGCTGGCAGGGGGAGGCTCTACAGATAAGGCAGGGCATGAACCCGACTCCCTGACAGCCAGTTAGCTCTGCCCCCGGAAACCAGCTCCAGTGACTCATGAACGGCCAATCAGAAGGCGCTGAGCCAGAGACCTTTTTCAGCCAGACACACCTGTAACCTGCCCGCCATCTGTTGGACCGCACCCCTGCCCCAACCATCCCAGAAAGAAATGTAAATCTCTGTGTTTCGCTGCGTCTGTTCTGAGAACTCTGTGGAGGGAGAGGCACGCCAGTATGTACTGAGCTCAGAGACATACACAATGCCATCCGCCTGGGTTCGAACTGGCAAAAGAGAAAAAGTCCGGGGCATTGCAACAGACTTGAATGTGTCTCTCCACTGTCCAGTGCCAGCTTTCGATGAACCATTCTTCATCCAAGAAACAAAAGCAAACAAACAAAAATATCAGCTTGGTGTCACCCACTGAGGTTCCTCTATGAATACTGGGCTTTGAAGGGGACTGAGAGTGCTTTGAGCAAAGCTTGAGTCTATAGATGAGGGCTGGGTCCCAGCGAGGGAAATTCTCTACCCAAAGGAAGGCACAGTGCTCCTTATTGCCTTTGGCGAGGGCATCTTGCCAAAGTTCTAGGAGTCAGGTCAGACTTTAACCACATGGGGTCCTCCTGGCAGATGTCCTAAGTGGGGACCTCCAGAGTGGCAGTGGTGGGTCAGACATGCCCAGGGGAAGACACGAGAAAGGGGCAATGTATTGTCTTCCCAACTTTCTTACCCTGGGGCCTGATCAAGCATTGAGAAGTCTGGGATAACCTGTCATTTCTGATGGACAAATGGCCAGAGTTGTTTCATAGGAGCTGGAGCTCAGGGCTTTGGGCTAGAGGGACCTCGGCAGAGGGAGATGGGGACAGCCTGCCCCTGGGCAACTGAGGGGGAGGGTTGGGAAGGAATCCACACGTTCTCAAGTCCTCCAGAGGCCAGGTGCCTTCGCTTACTGAGGGCCAAGCTCCTCCGCACAGTCTGGACTGCACAGCCCTGCTAAGAACAAAAACAACGACTGTATGAAGTGTAGACCTTCTGCCAGGAGCCCTCCAGGCGCCGGGGTGCCAGCCGTTAACCAGGCACCTGTGTCCCCGGGGTCTATACCCACAATGGGTAGCTCCCACAGTCACAGGATCCAAAGTCAGGCAAAACCAGGAGTGAGTCTGCAAGTAGACCTGCGGGACTTTTGGGCTGGTTTAGACGAGAAAGAAAATTCCTGAATCCCAAGAGGATTCAGAGGGAGAGGATTTGACCTCTGCTGCCAAGGCGCCAGAGGTGGGAGGAGTTTTGCCTGGGGCCAGAAATCGTTCTGTCCATCCATGGGTCAAGGAGACCTTGGACAGCTGGCTTGGCCCTGCGAGGTTCGGGGAATGGGCTGGACTGGGATTCCAGGGCCAGACAACCCAGCCCAGGGTAGGGTCTCTGAGTCCGTCCTTAGCCTGCTTTGCATACAGGGGAGTTTCCTCCATGGGTCCTATAGGGGGTTGCAACCAAGGTCTTTTACCTCTTCCCTTTGAAGTGTCCTCTCCTTCTCCACCCCAGTCTGGGGCAATGCTTAAGGTGAGCATAGATGAAACTTCTCCCCCTTGGAGAAGGAGAGAAAACCCTTGAGCTCATTCCAGGGTCCTTCAGAAGCCCAGGATCTTGGTAGCGTGCCATGAAGTCCCATCAGCAACCCGAGTCGGGTTATGTGGCCAGGCAGGCTGGACAGCAGGTCTTTTCCCACAACACCAACCCTACCTGCACCCTGAATGCCGTCCAGGCAAGGGTTAACCCTCTTCCTTGGCTCCACACTACATTCTTTTGTGCTGAGCTCTGGCTGGCAGCTGGTGTCAGGACATCAGGGCAAGAAAGCAGAAAGGACATGGCCAGGGCACCTGGCAATGAATAATCTGCTTGTCCAGACTGGCTGCCCCGAGGCTGTGTGGTATGGGCTGGAGAAGGGGGATGGCCGCCAGTGCCAGCACCTGAGGGCAAGGGGCTGTTGGGGGGGGAGTTCAGGGAGGGGGAGGGCCATGGGGGCAGGACCCTGGAACTATGCTGTGTCTAGAGCTTGCCTCATCTCCCAGGTTGTCGCCACTTAAACAAGAACTTCAGCTGCTTTCCCCATGTCCCCCGGGCTGTAGCCAAACCTCTAATAGTCACAGCCTGGGGCTTGCCCTCTCCTAGGATTATCCCAACCAGGTCCTAGCTCCAGAGAGCCCTCCAACCTGCTCCTGGGATGAGACTCCAGTAGAGGTGTCTTAGGGATCGGCCGAGTATGTCAGAGACTTAGGTACCCTTGTGCTGGGGATCACCCGGGGCGGACCAGACAGGAGAGGACAGAGGACGGCCCTCCCTCTGTGATTTTCCCAGACTCCTTCAGCCTTACCCGCTGCTGCCTGGCTTTTCACCTCCCTGCTGGTGTGATTCCAGGGCCCTGCTTTCTCCTCCAGCTAGGTGACAATCCGCTTCACCCAGCAGGGCTGCATCTGCCTGGAATCAGACCTTCCTCCTCACCTCCCTGCCAGGAAATTTGGCCCCACCTCCTTTCTGCCAAACCAGCTTCCTCACTTCAATCCAGACTCTGCTCCAGAAGAAATCCCCTGTGAGAATTCTCTCTAGGAAGCCTTCTTTGACTCATCAAGGACCTGCTGATTGCCCTCAAGCATTCTTGTCCTGCTGGTGTTGTCAACACCCCTCTGCCTGGTGCTGGGGCCAGTCCTACCCCTTCTGGAGTTGAAGACCCAAAATCATACTAGATGGTGTGTGTGTGTGTGTGTGTGTGTGTGTGTGTGTTTTCTGGAACAGATCCAGAACCAATGGGTGGGTCTTCCTGGAATCATCTTCCTTCCTTTCTTTCTTTCTCTTTCTTTCTTTCTTTCTTTCTTTCTTTTTTTTTTTCTTTCTTTCTTTCTTTCTTTCTTTCTCTCTCTCTCTCTCTCTCTCTCTCTCTCTCTCTTAAGATTTTATTTATTTATTTGACAGATCACAAATAGGCAGAGAGGCAGGCAGAGGAAGAGGGGAAAGCAGGCTCCCTGTTGAACAGAGAGCCCGACATGGGGCTTGATCCCAGGACCCTGAGATCATGACCTGAGCCGAAGGCAGAGGCTTAACCCTCTGAGCCACCCAGGCACCCCTGGAATCACATTTCTAATAAAGGAGCGACTTTCACATTATTATCGCATCTAAAATGGGAATGGGCTCCCTCAAATAGTAGTGACCTCTCTGTCAAGAGGGGGCGGTTTCAGGGGCGCCTGGGTGGCTCAGTTGGTTAAGCGACTGCCTTCAGTTCAGGTCATGATCCCGGAGTCCCAGGATTGAGCCCAGCATCGGGCTCCCTGCTCGGCGGGAAGCCTGCTTCTCCCTCTCTCACTCCCCTTGCTTGTGTTCCCTCTCTAGCTGTGTTTCTCTCTGTCAAATAAATAAATAAAATCTTTAAAAAAAAAAAAGAGAGAGAGAGAGGGTTTCAAAGAAAGGCTTGTTGTTCATTAGTGACAAATGCTTTTAGCATTAATTATGTGTCTGGCACATAGTAGTCAATCAGTAAACATTTGTTAAACAAATGCAGCATGGTCCACCCCTTCCTATAGTATGTAAAAATTTGTGATTTTGTGCTGATGGAGTCAACCAGTTGGGTCCTGAAAGTTAGGCTGACCTTTAAAGCATCCTGATGAGGGAACCCTAACCCAGAGGGCATTCTAGGGAAGCAAGAGAGGACCTCTGGTCACTCCCGGAGGAGAGGAGGGCCTGTACGGAGCTCCTGATTCTGGCTGCCCTCTGGGAACCACGGTGCAGGTGCTCTGGGATCTGGAAGGCAGAACGACACCTTGCTGGCTCCCTGTTGGATTCCTTATAATGAGCTATGCTTAGATCAGCGTGGCAACCGGAGCCTTTCCCCGAGTCTGAACATTCCCACCTTGGTTAGTTGTACTGCAGAGGGCTGAAGAAGGGGGAGATGTGTCTGGAACATGGCATTCTTGGGGGGCCGGCAGCCACGGCTGGGCAAGAGCTTTCGGGAGAGATGCCCCAAGAAAAGGAGCATCTGGGGACGGTCAGACGTCTTCCCACTGACCACCTGGGCAACCGTAAGTCTTCCTTTCGTTGAGAAAGCCAGGGGTTTCCTCACCCCCCTGCCCCCAGTGACGGGACTTGGGGATCACAGAGCAAGTAGGATTTGGTGACTCTGCTTACCGTTTATTTGTTCTCTCCTTTTTCTTTTTTCTTTTTTTTCTTTTCTTAAACACATATATCTATCCTCCACTGAATGCCAAGGGCTGAGGGAACTGACAGGAAGATACCAGAGCTCAGTGAGTCTGTGTTCTGGGAGCTCCCAGGGCTGCCGTTTCTTCCCTCTGCCCCGTCTGCTGGTGCAGCCCTGAGGGGTCTGCGGACACACTCCCCGCCCGCGCCGCTGGAATGCCTTACTTCTCAAGGGCAGCACTCATGGCAGTCCTCAGAGGGATCTGCGGCCTGCCTCCAGAGTTTTTGACGGAGCAGGTCAGGGAGGGGCCTGAGAGTAGGCATCTCCAGGAAGTTTCCAGATGTTGCGGAACCACTGACATGCATTATTGTAGCCATCTTCCTTTGCAAATGCCTTCACAATGCTCCCATTTCATTGCAATAGCATCCTCATGAGACCTCTGGCCCGACATAATGCTTCTTATCTTTCACCAAGGAGAAGACGGGAGGACAGAGAGGTTCCTCGGCCCCATGGCACCAGCCTCTTATCCTTTATGTCCTCACAGTTCGTCGGCATGCTGTTTGGGGGTCAGTTCCTTCAGTGGCTGCCTCCTCCATCTGAGTGTGGGCAAGGGTCATGCCTGTTTTCTCCACCGTTTCCTAAGTATCTAAGATGATGTCTGGCACCTAGTAGAAGCGCAGTAAGTACGTGTTAAATAAATGAATGAGTGGTTACTGACATTACAGGGCTGGCTAGTGGCAGAGTTGTGGCCGGGTCTCAGATCCCTTGGCTTTTAGAAGCACACCGTCCCTTTGGGGGCCCGTTGCCTGTCCTCCAGAGCAGGACCCCAGTGCCCATTGGGCCCGGGAGCCCAGAGTGTGGAGAGCTGACACAGAGGGGATCAAGTGAGGTCAGAGGTGTCTAGTCCTCCCCCTCCCCCCCACTTCTAGTTCAGGCTGAGAGCCCGGCCGGGGGGGACCGAGTGCTCTGCCCCAGAAGGTCGTCGCGGGAATTAAGTGAGCTGTCATGGCCACGGGCGCTCTGCTTACTGTGTGCCAGATGTTGTGCTGGTGATTTACGTAACTGAGCTCTGCACCTCCACGCTGTTATCCCCAAGTTACAGATGAAGAAACTGAGGCACAGAGAGGTTAAGTGCTTGGCGAAAGTCTCTCTCTCTCTCTCTCACACACACACACACACACACACACACACACACACACACACACCAGTGGCAGAGCCCTGGAGCATTTACATCCTGACCAACCAGCTAGTTCCAGAGCGAGCACTTCGTCGGAGAGCACATGCGTGCAGAACCCCTTAGGAAATCCTGGCTCCGATGATCCCGGGGTGGCCCTGGCTCTGTGGCCCAGAGGCCCTCACCTTGTTCAGTGCCAGGGGACAGTCCCAGCCTCTGTCCCACCCTGTCCCACCTCACTACCTTTCCTGCCAGCACCGGGGAAATTCCCAGGGAGAGGAATGGGGAATTCCTGGGTTCAGGGAGAGACATCCTAAGGGCTAGGGAAGCCTCTGCCTTCTGCTTGGCGTGCTTACGGAGTAAGGAAGGCACTTGCAGCTGGCCCAGGGAGAGGACTCCCCCAAAGCAGAAGCAGGCAGGGAGAGCAGAAGAGTACCTTTGGGGGACTTGTGCTAGGTGTCCTCAGGAAGGGTGGGATGAAACGGTGTGTAGGGGATAGGTGAACACCCCACCTCACCCCCTGACCCCCCCACCCAGCTATCGCCCCTGGGAACACCCCCTGTCATGTCTCCAACTGCCCCCTCAGACAGCTGCGGAGAGTCTGAGTTCAGACTTTGGGACAGGTGGGGTGGATAGGAGCGGAGGACGAGGGCTCCCTTCACTTCCGTCACTGAACATCTGGTTCCACCTAGTGGCCTCTGACGTTCAACGGCCCCAAAGCACCCAGGAAGCTCAGGACCCTCAGAGGGGGCGCTCTTTCAGCCAGTGGGTGTTTAAGGAGCACCCGCTCCGTGCCAGGCACCCTCCGCAGAGCAATGGGGGAATAGCCATAAGTATGAAGAAGACGGCTGACATTTTCCTGGCTCATCCCATGCCAGCCCTGAGCTTCAGGTTACACTGTGTTGGCACAGGCCTGACACAGGCACTGGGGAGCAGAGCCTGGCCTTGACCTCTCTGAACTTCAGTTTCCACTTCTGAATAGTAAGAGGGCTGGTGTAGATCTCCTTAGAGTCTCCTCCTGGATAAAAATTCTGTAAGGCTTCACAAAGGAGTGGTTAAGGGTTTTAGCTTTGGAGTCGGACAAACCTGAATTTGGATCTCAGCTGGTGTTCATGAGCTGTGCTCCTCCGGGCAAGTTACTTTACCTTTCGGAGCCTGGGTACTAAGATCAAGACAGTGCCCGGCACTTGGTGAGTGCTCAATGAATAGTGGTGACGATGTGGATGGTGACCCTATTTTACCAGAATAGCTGCCTCATAAGGTGAAAGGTAGTTTCAACAACACCATGGGCGTTTGGAAGGAGCTGACTCACTTGGGGGCAGGTCCAGGGGTCAGCTCTCCAGTGGGATTGAGAAAGCACCATTCCAAAGGAGGACCACTGGATGGTAGGGATGAGGGCTGGGTGCCCGGAGCATCTCTTCCAGCCCCGCCTCCACTCTTCCCTGGGATGTGAGGCTGAGACCTGGCTGCTCTGCTCAGAACAGGGGATGGGGGGGACGGGCGGGCCAGGGGGTGCTGTCAACAAAGGGGACAGCTGAGTCTTTGGCTGAACTAACTTCTCAACCCCAGACAAGGTCAGTCCTCCTGTCCCCATGGAAAAGATGAACAATAAGAAGCCAGAAAGGGGGTGCCTGGGTGGCTCAGTCGTTAAGGTCATGATACCCGGGTCCTGGGATTGAGCCCCGCATTGGACTCCCTGCTGGGCAGGAAGCCTGCTTCTCCCTCTCTCACTCCCCCTGCTTGTGTTCTCTCTCTCACTGTCTCTATCAAATAAACAAAATCTGAAGAAGGAGAAGGAGAAGGAGGAGGAGGAGGAGGAGAAGGAGGAAGACAGAAAAATGTTTAAAAGGCTGACAACACGGGGTGCCTGGGTGGCTCAGTTGGTTAAGCGACTGCCTTCGGCTCAGGTGATGATCCCGGAGACTGGGGATCGAGTCCCACATCTGGCTCCCTGCTCGGCGGGAAGCCTGCTTCTCCCTCTCTCACTCCCCCTGCTTGTGTTCCCTCTCTAGCTGTGTTTCTCTCTGTCAAATAAATAAAATATATAAAAAAAAAAAGGCTGACAATGCTTCCATGACCTTATCTGAGGGTATGTCAGTGTTTCTCTTTTCTTATTCTCCTCCTCCTCTTCCTTTTCTTTCTTGTGATTCCTATTTTTACGCAGCAGGTCGGGGCCTCTCTGGCGTGGTCAGGATGTCTTCCAGGAAAGTCACTTCCAAGTTGCTCTGCTCCTGGGAGGCCCTGGTTACTGTTTGCTGAATGCGTGAGTGAGGCCCCAGAAGTCCAGCTGCTCTTGTCCCGCTCTGGCTGGGAGGCGTGGGACACAGCAGCCTGTCCTCTCCTTGTTTTATTTGTCCATTTTCTTCCATGCCCCTTCCTGGGGCTGCCTGTGGGTGAGGGGACCCCTTGGGCCTTACCCTGTGCCCACCCTTCCATATGCTTGCACTCTCTCTGGCCCCTGACCCACCCGCGCCTCCACCTCCTAGCTCCACATCCCGCTCAAGCCTTCCTCAGGTGGGAGCTGCAGGCCATTTCTTCCCAGACCTTGACCCAAATGACGGTGGCCCATGCAAGTCCATGAGCGCAAAGCCGAGGTTTTCGCCCACCCTCACACCGCGTCCTCCCCCGCACAGAGGAGCGTCTCCCTGTCCACTCCGTGCCTGGGGATCAGCCAGAGCCCTCAACACTGGCAGTTTTCCTGCGCTTTGCTCTTTGCCACCCTCCAGACTGCTGCCCCCCCCGAGGGTGTCCCTGCCTCCCATCCTCCTGCACCCTCCTGCACTCGGCTGCCTGCCGTCACCATCAGGAAGCCCTCAAAATAACCTGCTGGAGTCACTGTTTCTCTGTTCAGCAGCTTGTAACACTCTCCACAGCCTTTGGGATAAAAGGAAACCCCTTGGCCTGCCAGACACAGTCCTTCCTGCAACCTCCTGCACTGACCTCTCCAGAACCCCTGCACCGAGCTCCTGGGCTCTCTCCCACAGCCCCTGCATCCCTGCCTCCTGGACATTCCTGTTGGCTCTTAGGTGCGTTGCCTATGTCACATCTCTGAGCCATCGCCCTGCTGTATATTCTGCTCGGAGCACTGCCTTCCTGATCGTCTGTGTGGCAGACTTAGGCACCATTCAAATGCCCGCTTGTCTGGGAGGCCTTCCAGGCCCCTGGGGGTTCCCCCAACAACATGTCCTTTGCCTTTCACAGCATCTATCACACTGAATTATAATTATTTATTGACATGTTCCTTTCCCCCTCTGGAAAGAAAACTGCTTGGTGGCAGAGGGTTTTTATACTTTTGTTTTCTGATTGTCTGGGGCATGGTAGATGCTCAGTAAATATTGGTTATCGCAAATGTCCGTTCATCACATGTCTGAATCAGAATGTATGTGCGCGCGTGTGCATGCGTGTGTGTGTGTGTGTGTGTGTGTGTGTGTGTGTGTGTGTTTGTTTTAAGATATTTATTTACTGACAGAAAGAGAAACAGTGAGAGAGGGAACACAAGCAGGGGGAGTGAGAGGGAGAAGCAGGCTTCCCGCCGAGCAGGGAGCCCGATGCGGGGCTCGATCCCAGGACCCCAGGATCATGCCCTGAGTGGACAACAGACACCTAATGACTGAGCCACCCAGGTGCCCCAGAATGTAGTTTTAAGGTTTTGATTCTGCTGCTTTCTGAGGGGACTTCATGTGCTGAGGAGGCAGGGGCGGGCTGGTGCCTGTTGAGTTACGGGCTCTGGAGTCGGATGCGGGTCCTGGGCTGGGCTCCAGCGTGTTAGCTGTATGCTCAGTCCCTGGACCCTGCAAGCCTGAGGACCGGCGATGGGAGCGCTTGCCCAGTGGAGCGGCTGTGCACGCTAATGGGGAGGTCAGCTGGGTGCCGGCATCCCGTGAGCAGTCCGTGAAGGACAGCAGGTGTCGGTGGCTGGGTTCAAACACAGGAGCTGCCTGGGAAGTGTGTCCTGACGCCCAACTGGAGGCCCATGTTTCGGTCCCGGCTTGGCCTCTGCACCCCGTGGGATCCTAGGCCACACTTGGCTTCCAAGGCAGGAGTAGGTGGCCGCCAAGGGCGCCACAGATCTGACCCGCTGCTGCGCCTGGGCCTGAGGAGGAGCGTCCCAGAGGGTGAGACGTGCGAGGGCAGCCAGGAGTGCCGTATGTCCAGCAGAGGGCCCTGCCCAGCCCGGGCCGCAGAGGGAGGGAGCCGCTGGAGTCTACTGGAGCAGGCTGGTGATGCCAGACGTCTGACCGGAGGCGGACCAAGTGGCCAGCTGCCTCTCTCTCTCTCTGTGTCTCTCCCTGGTCAGCTCGGCACTTGGGTCCGGCGCCCTCACCGGCTCTTTGGGGGGCAGCTGCCTCCTGCTCGCTGGGCCATGCAGCGGCTGTGGCCGCTGGCCATCTCTCTCGCTGCGGTGCTGGCTGCGGGGCTGAGCAGGGGCTCTGAGGGTGCCGCCCTGCCCGTGGGCTGGCACAGGGTTGAGGCCCAGGAGCCACAAAGCCGGTCCAAGAGAGGCACCGAGGATGACGAGGCCAAGGGGGTGCAGCAGTACGTGCCCGAGGAATGGGCTGAGTACCCCCGGCCCATCCACCCTGCTGGCCTGCAGCCCACCAAGCCCTTGGTGGCCACCAGCCCTAACCCAGACAAGGATCGGGGCACGGCAGGCAGCGGCCAGGATCCTCGGGCCAATCTGACCGGGACGCTGGGCCAGAGGCTGCAGATTCAGAACCCCTTGTACCCGGTGACGGAGAGCTCCTATGGGGCTTACGCCATCATGCTCCTGGCTCTGGTGGTGTTCGCCGTGGGCATTGTGGGAAACCTGTCGGTCATGTGCATTGTGTGGCACAGCTACTACCTGAAGAGTGCCTGGAACTCCATCCTGGCCAGCCTGGCCCTCTGGGATTTTCTGGTCCTCTTTTTCTGCCTCCCCGTGGTCATCTTCAATGAGCTCACCAAGCAGAGGTTGCTGGGCGACGCTTCTTGCCGGGCTGTGCCTTTCATGGAGGTGAGTGTGCGTGGCACTGGAGCTCAGCTCGGGGCTGGCGGCAGTGGGCTCTGTGACCCCAGAGGCCTGGAGCTCTATTGTGCTTCTCCTCTGGTTTGGGCCAGGAGACAGATGCTGGTAGCTCTCAGGTAAACATAGCCAGCTAAGGGGAGGGGGGAGGTGTGCAGGAGCCGTGGGGGCCAGCCCCAGGCCGGTCTCTTGCTTCTGGAGCAGCCTCAAGGCAAAGCTCTCCCCCTTTCTTTTTCTTCTGAGCTGGTCCCTCCCCTGCTTTAACTCCCCTCCATTTGTCCACCCAGGAAATTGCTCTGTCTGCCGTATGTCTCCTTTTCCTCCCTCTTTGCCACTGCCACTGCCCTGCCCTTCTTTACTTCTGAATATCCTGTTTCTGCAAGCAGTGAGTGAACGGAGATCCCAGCTTCCTGCAGCCCACCCCCAAATCAAGTCAGTGCCGACTCCCCATGAATGAAAACGCCAGAAAGAAGGTCCTTTCCTTACTATGATGGTTGTTTCTCTCTGAAAAGGTGCTGGAGCCTGCGGGCAGGAGGCTCAGTATCAGCTCTGTCTCTGACACGCTGAGCATCCCTGGGCAGGTCACACCTCCTGTCCAGTTTGCTTGGCTCCCCGACCATGGGGTAGGCCAGATGGCCCCTGTGGCAGGTTTCTTCCATAGTTCCAAGTAAACCACCGTCCTCACCTCTGGGGACTTCCGCCTTAAGACAGGTGCATGGGTGATGATGGAGGTGGAGATCACACACAGACAGCTTAACCAAAACTTTACAGAAATATACCAACCTATGTGCATTTAAGCAACACCCAGCAAGGCAGGCCACTCTGTCTATACAGGAACACAAAATAGGGAAGCAGCCTTTTATATTTTGGCTATGCTGAGGGAGTGTGCACTCACAAGGACAGGAGTGAGGGAGTGTGCATGTACAAGGACAGGAGTGACTGACCACTCTGAGAAAGGCTGCTGCTCCTCCCGAGAATGGCGGATGCTGTCGGACATGGGCGACTTGCCGAGGTGGAGAAGGAACCAGGATCAGGAGTCTGGGCCCTATTCTCAACTCTGTCCCCGGTTCCCTGTATATTAGTGATGATTTCATGTTTGGACAGACTGAGGCTCAGCAGTTGGTAAGCCTTTTGTTTCCTTCCCAACCAAGGAAGACCACCTACCTAGGGCCCAAAGGTACTGAAACCTCAAAGAAGATCCTGCAGCTGGGGCTAGCCTTTGCATCTAGTCACCATGGAGGGTGGAGAGTGTCCTTTAGAGGGTGGAAACAAGGACTAGGTTAGGAACGGGGTTTGCCCCTCACCAGCTAAAAGCCCTAGGTAAATGACCTGACCTGTCTACACATCAGTTTTGCCCTCTGTAAGTTGGGGATAGTAATAAGAAAAGCTATCTGGGGGCGCCTGGGTGGCTCAGTTGGTTAAGCGATTGCCTTCAGCTCAGGTCATGATCCTGGAGACCCGGGATCGAGCCCCACATCAGGCTTTCTGCTCGGCGGGAAGCCTGCTTTCCCTCTCAGTCCCTCTGCTTGTGTTCCCTCTCTGGCTATGCCTCTCTCTGTCAAATAAAGAAATAAAATCTTAAAAAAAAAGAAAAAGAAAAGAAAAGCTATCTGGATGAATTCTTGAAGGATTAAACGGGTAGTATTTACAAAGTCCTTAGAATTAAAATAAGTAGGTAAGTGTTGGGTTTTGCCAGGAGAGGAGGAGACCAGACACATGGGAACTCTTGTCTACGTGGAAGCCTGGCCCTGTCTGATTATGGGTCTCAACATACCTAATATCCAGGCTGTGGCCTTGGTCCTCCTCGGTTACTGGCTCCATACCTCCTAGAAGATGGAGATGGTCATGAGCTGATCGAGCCCCGCCTTTAGGCTAGGTGAGGGAGTAGGAGTTAAAATACCCTACTCTGGAAGCCTCATACAGGGTGGGCTGAGGACGGTCCCCAGGAGGGAGCAGGAGAAGGCAACTTGGAATTTATTTTGTTTTGTTTGGTTTTTGGTTTTGTCCAAGCCCCAAAGTCTGCTCCTCCTCAGGCCTGGGCTCCCTTGCCAAGGAAGGGGTGCGGGTTCTCACAAAGATCCCTTGGTGGCAGTGATCATGAGCCAGGGATTGTAGTCCCCCAGCGAGGGGAGGGAAGAGTTTGGACAGAAGGGGGATCTGAGCACAATCCCTGAGTGTGATCAAGCACCATCAGACAGTTTGGGAGGGTCCTCTTCTTCCTGTCTTCTCTCTGGCACTTTCTTCCCCTGCTGCTCTGGCCTCTTTCTCTCAGCTCCCAGGGTGATTTTCCTCAGTGCTCAATGAATAGCATCGGGGCAGGTGGGCACAGTCTGTTTCAGAGGGGGTGGCTTCCTTACACAGCGAGGCCCTGGGCTCTTCTGGATAGAATAGGGAGAGTGAGTGTGTATGTGAGTGTGTGTGCCTGTGAGTGTGTGTGTGTGTATCTCAGCCATGTTTTGAAAACTATTCACCTGTTGCACATAATGGGATGTGGGGATGGAAGGACCTGAAAAGACCCAGAACTTCTGTGTCTTTGTTTGCTGCTTCATTAAAGATGGTTTTCCAAAGTCTCAGAGAGCATAAGGGTCTGTGGGACCCAGGCCATCCATTCCCTTGCCCGAGGGGCAAAGAAGCAGGGTGGAAAGCGTGGGCCGGTCTGCACAGGGACCTCAACTCTGCCATTGACCGAGTCTCTCGTCCTGCCTCGGCTAATTTCTTCCCATGTGGGATGGTGGGCTGCAAGGGCTTGGTGATGCATGTGAAGTGCCTGATGCCTGATGTGTGAGAAATGCTCACTGAATGCCATTCCTATCATTTCTGCACTTGCCAAGCAACACCCTGTCTAGGCTAGAGACCAGGCACCTCCCCTCCCGGGCCCTCCGGGTTTGACCGTGTGCCCCTCTCCTCCATGCCTTTGCCCCCAGGTCACCTCACTGGGAGTCACCACCTTCAGCCTCTGTGCCCTGGGCATCGACCGCTTCCACGTGGCCACCAGCACCCTGCCCAAGGTGAGGCCCATCGAGCGGTGCCAATCCATCGTGGCCAAGCTGGCCGTCATCTGGGTGGGCTCCATGATCCTGGCCGTGCCCGAGCTCCTGCTGTGGCAGCTGTCACAGGAGCCCGCCCCCACCGCGGGCACCCTGGACTCGTGCATCATGAAACCATCGGCCGGCCTGCCCGAGTCGCTCTACTCGCTGGTGATGACCTACCAGAACGCCCGCATGTGGTGGTACTTCGGCTGCTACTTCTGCTTGCCCGTCCTCTTCACAGTCACCTGCCAGCTGGTGACGTGGCGGGTGAGGGGCCCTCCACGGAGGAAGCCCGAGGGCCGGGCCGGCAAGCATGAGCAGTGTGAGAGCCAGCTCAGCAGTACCGTGGTGGGCCTGACGGTGGTCTACGCCCTCTGCACGCTCCCCGAGAACGTCTGCAACATCGTGGTGGCCTACCTCTCCACGGAGCTGACGCGCCAGACCCTGGACCTCCTGGGCCTCATCAACCAGTTCTCCACCTTCTTCAAGGGAGCCATCACGCCCGTGCTCCTGCTGTGCCTCTGCAGACCGCTGGGCCGGGCCTTCCTGGGCTGCTGCTGCTGCTGCTGCGGGCAGTGTGCGGGCGCCGCGGAGGCCTCGGCCGCTGGCCGCTCGGACAGCAAGCTCAAGACGGAGATGCCCTCCTCCATTTACTTCCACAAGCCCAGGGAGTCACCCCCGCTCCTGCCCCTGGGCACACCTTGCTGAGGCCAGGCTCTAGCCTGCAGGGGAGGATGGGAGCAGGGGCACGAGTGGCGGGGAGGGTGCCCCCCAGCCTGGGTCTAGTGGTTCTGTCCCCAGAGGTCTTGCTTTTTGGCCGTCTTGCCCTCTAGAGGTGGACTTGGCTCCTCTTGCTGGGGTTCGGGTCCAGGCATGTCAAAGCCCCCTCGCTCTGGGGGAGCTTCCTAAGCCCTGTGCTCTCAGTGGGTGAGTGGTGATGCTTTTGGGCCCATAGGACTACCTAGAAACTCTCAGTCCCCCCACCAGCTGGGAGCCAGAACTTTTCCTGTCTCTGTCTTGGAATCTGCCAGACTTTAGTTGGGCCCTCTCTAAGTATTGTCTCCCTGACACTCATCCAGCCTAGAATAGGGGTCCTTTGGGGGCCAGCTGGCTCTTCTCTGGACCAGATCTTCCCTAGCCTTGGATACCTCCTCCTTCTCCTGGCAAGCCCCCTCCTTCCGGAAAATTTCTCTCTTCTTCCTCTTCCTTCTTTGACATATCATGGGTTGCCCTGTCCCCACCTCCCTTGGAAGTCCCCCCATGTAGCAGGCCCTTCTTCAAAACCAATAAACTAGGTAGAACTATCCCTGTGCCCACTGGAGTTTCTTGTGCCACACCCTGACAGTGCCCAGATGCGCCAGGCCCTTCTCCAGGACAGGTGGGACCCTAGGGGGAATTCCTCCTGGCCCCCGTTGGCCCTTTCTGGCCTGTGGCTGATAGCCTGCCCAGCCCTACAGCCCTATGGCTTTTGGGAGGCAGAGTGGAGGGAGGGCTTGGGAAGTGGAGACTAAGTCTTCATCCTGACATGTGCCCAAGCAAGTCAAAAGGTTGCAGACTTATCTCTTCTGAAGCCCCGACCTCTGCTGCTTGCTTTCCACAAAGCCCCCATTTTAGAGAAACTAGCAGCCTTCCTTCCACAAGCCCCAGGGGTTCCAGCCTGACTCAGAGCTGCTCTTGTTCAGTTTCTTAGAACAGACTGTTTTGCCTGTAGACGGCCCAGCTGCCCGTTCCCTGTCTGCCCCCCACCCTGCCCCCGTCACACCCCCTTCCTGGCAGCCAGAGCTCCATCCTGTGCCCCCAGAGACAGGGCAGCTCCTTCTGCCGGTCCTGCCCCGGGTGTCCCACTTCCACTGGGTCCCCTTCTGGGGCCCTTCCAGAGGCCCCCTTAACCCTGTTTGGGCCCAGAGAAGCTGGCCTGAGGTTAGCCAGACGGGACACCTTGCATGAGGCCACAAATCCCTCCCTGCCTCCTAAGCCCAGCTTCCTTCAGAACCACCCTTCCCAGTTCAAAGTGCGCTCTGGTCCCTCCGGCAACTTCTGCCTGCAGGATCTTCCAACAGCCTCTGCAGGGGGCCTCGGAAGGTTCCCAGGGACCCAGGCTGATGAGGGACAGTGGTTGTTGAGGGCACTGGCCCCCATTCTCCTCTGTCCACCCCACCCACACCCCTTGGCCTCAGCCCGGCCCAGACCCAAGCCTCCTTCCTCCCTCTCTTGAGGATCTTAATGGCCTTGTTCTCTCTTCCTGGCACCCACCCCCAGGATGGGTGACGCCAAGAGAGAGGGAGGCCGTTGCTAAGTGATGAGGCTGCCTTGCGCACACTCTCTGTGCTGGAGAATAACGCCCACCCATTTCTCAGCAGACCTGTTGCCACAGTGACCGAAACCCTCAGCTTTGTCTGTAGAAACTTGAGATGGATGGGTGGGGGCAGGTTGGAGAGGGGGCCGAAGGCAGGCTTGTGGCCCTGGGGATACCGGGGCCATTTCCCCTACACCAACTCCCTCTCTACCCCATCCTACCCCCAGTCCTAGACTCACCAGGAGCTTCCTGTGGGATGTAGGGAGGGGGCTCAGGATGAACTGAGGTCAAGTCTGGCACTGGGAGCGGGCTGAGGATGGAGGGCTAAGGGAAGGGGAGGCGGGGGCGCCTCAGCATCCTGTTTGGGAGGCTTTTCCACAGAGCCCCCCCCCCCCCCCCCCCCCCCCCCCCCCCCCCCCCCCCCCCCCCCCCCCCCCCGCCTGCCAACGTGCATGGCTTGCAAGATTAGTCAGCAGGCCAGCAGGGCCTTGGGAAAGAGCCACTGTCCCTCCAGCCTGGGCCAGCTGGGGGAACAATGTGGCATTTGTTGCTTAGGGGTCCCAGGCTTGTGATGGGGGGGCAGGTTGGCACAGCAGTGGGCGGTGGATTTGAGCTGGGATGCTCAGAGGCAGCGCAGACATTCTCCTTCCCCCTTAGGGCAGTCTTTAGACCAGCTCCGACCGAGATCCTGATGCCAGGGGCAGGGGGGGCAAGGGGGAAGGTAAGGGGGTGGAGGGGTGGGAGGGCAAGCCACCTAGCCTCCCCCCTCAGCTGGGAGTGCGGAGTGGACAGCACATGCACTTCATGGGGAGAATCACCTCCCTCCAATCAGACTGGATACAGTTACCAAACCTCTCAGTTTCCTCATCTGTAGAACGGGACTAACCCCTCTCTCACGGAGGACTAGTCATTAAATGGGACAAGATATACAACGCATCTGGCATGACACCTGGTACCTTTTCTTCCTTTCCTCCTTTTGGGAAGTAAATTCTCTAGTACTACAGAGTAGGCTTGGCCAGGGTACTCTCAAAACTCATCCAGGCTTTGGCACCTCGAAGGGCCCCAAGCACAAGGATTTACATATATACGTACAGTCCTTTCCCTGTCCAAGTTTCACAAGTTCTTTAGGCCTTATTAGGCTGCAGGCAGGCATGGTGGTAGGAGTCCAGCTTGCTGGCCACCAGGTCAGCCTGTCTAATCTCAACTGTCACCCCTCATCAGGGGATTCAGGACCGGGGAAGCAGGTCAACCCTGACACCTGGCCCGGCCTCCCTGTGAGTGACATGCCCCTTCCGCTCTCCAGCCACCCAGACCAGGGTGGCCTCTGCAGCCAGGAGCGCACGGGGACAGCCCGGCCCCAGCTTTGACCTCCTTAACCGGGGGAAACGTTTACTATTCCTCAGAGCTGGAAGATACCTAAAATCATTTTGCTCCCTTTGCCAAATTCTATCTACATTCTTTCCTCAGATTCCTTTGGCAATGGGAAACTACCTCTCCACGTGAGGCATTTCTGACTAGAAGAGTGCCTCTAGGAGAAAGCCCTGGGCCCCAAGAAAGGGCTGAAGTTCAGAGCCAACAGGGCAGGCTCAGGACCCTGGGCCCTGGCATCCCTGCTCCCAGATCTTAGTGAACCTTGTGACTCCTTCCTCCTACAAAGGCAGGACAAGAGGGCATGGAGCGGCTGTGGGGGCCTGCTCCCTTTTCCAGGGAGGAAGGGAGGCTGAGGAGGGCTGGAGCAGGGGGGAGGCGGGGCTTGCTGCAAAACTGGGTCAAGATGGCCCCGGATTTGGGTAAGCAGGGCCCACAAGGATCTCGGGTGGCAGCTCTGGGCCAGGAGGAGGGGGGACGAGCTCTGGAGGTTGGGGTCAAGTGGGGAAAGGACTGGGATTGGGCAGAAGGATAAGGGGGCAGCCTCTCTTAGAAAACCAGGGACACCGACACCAGCAGGGGAGCAGGGAAGAGGGACACCATTGGGCTCTGAAGGCCTGGCACTGCCCCTGGAAGACTAGTGACTGGCTCATCATGGGGGCACAGTTCTGGCTTCAGCCCAGCTCTGGCTGCAGGTGGGGTTCTGAACGGACTCTCGGGAACCAGAGGCTCAGGCCCACACACATCGGGACGCAGCCCCACATCCCCGCCACGCTGATCCTAGCCCACAGGCTTGCTGGGCTCCCCATGGCAGCTGCAGAGAGTGGGGAACCGCATGCGTGTCTGAGTCTGCTGAGGGAGGGAGGAGTCGGAGGCCGGCGAGGCCCCAGGCACACGTGAGGGGGGGGGTTGCTTTGTGAAGTGCCATTGTGTGCCGAGCGGGAGCGCGTGCTCCGCTCTCTGTGGCTGCCCGTGACCAGCGTGTGGGCCCGCCAGCCCTCCCGAGGCGTCTGCCGACAAATAACCAGCCCCGGACACCCCCCCGACACAAAACTGGTCATTTATTCTTGTTGTTAGGAGGCAAAAAAATGTACAGTTACAAGAATCATTTTCCAAACAGAGGTTAAATATGAGCTAAGAGTGTAAAAAAGGAAGAGGAACATCACTTTACAAATCATTAAATTAAACAAATAAACAAACAAAACCCAAAGAACCAACCCCCCCATGCTGAGTTCTCTCCTTGTGCAACTCTGCAAAATGAGAACAGAAAATGAGGTGGCCCGTGGAGTTGGGGGCCCTAGGAAGGGGCAGGAGCTGGAGCCCAGAGCGGGCATGAGGGGCTGCTGGCTGCATGGACGCTGGCCTCCTGCCCCCGCGGCCCGCTGGTCTCTCTGGCACTCGCATGTGAGACTGGGGGCAGAGAGAGGTGCCTCTGGAGGGTGCTGTCAGCCTGTGACATTCAAGCATGGCAGGGACAAGCCAGACTGAGAAGTGGGAACAAACGGGACATGGGGGTTTACCCTTGAGCACTACCCCAGCTGTGGGTCACCACCGGTGCCCAGGCTGGCCCGTGCCCCAGGTGTCAGCTCTCACCTTCCTAATCTCGACCTGCCCGAACCATCCCTGCCTCTCTTCCCTTATTTCCACACTGCCCCCCTCCCAGATCCTGACGGGCCCCTGCAGCATCAAATGGTTGATTTTAGTCTTTGCTTAAATTAAAAAATTAAAATATATATACATATATATACTGTACACACAGGACAATAACAAGAGTGTTGAAAAGGGCAGCATAGGGGTGGGGCATGGGAGAGAGGAGTGCAGGGGCTGTGGGGCCCGGGCTGTTAAAGGAGTGGGGGGGGGGGGCGAAGAGCAGAGGGAAGGGGCAGGGCCAGAGGTTAGGGGACCAGAATGGGAGCAGTTTATTTTACAATAAAATCAGGAGTTCAAACCTCAGCAGATCAGGACTCTGGGATCCCCAGAGGGCCCCTCCCCACGTGGAGTGAGGAGAGGCGGGCTTAGGGGGGACGGTGGGGTGGGCGGGGAGCTCGGCTTCAGGTTTGGATGACAGCAGGTCCCTGGTCGAAGGGGGAAGAACCGCAGTCTCAGCTTCTCCGTGACTTTGAGTGTTGAATAAGCCACTGTAGGGTGATGTCTGGGTGGGGACAAGAGAGAGGTTTAGATGCCTTCCCATGCTGGGCGACTGGGGAGGTGGGGAGCAAACCCCCAGGGGGTGGCATAAGCCTAGGACTTCTGAAACCACAACTGGGATTAATTCTAAGGGCATCAAAAGCCCAGAGCCATCAGCTCCAAACAGGCCCAGATATGTGGCAGGGGGCGTGTGGGTGCTGTGAAAGACAGAGCCGCGGGATGTCCCAGCCAGAAGGGGCCTGGGAGTCTCCTGGTCCAACCCTGTAATGTTACAGTGGGGGAAGTGAGGCCTAAGATCCCAAAACCAGTCAAGGGCAGAGCTGGGGTAATGCTCAGAATCTAAGCTTCCTGGATACTATCCTATCCCAGGAGAAGACTCGAGCTTTTGGCTTCAGGGAAAGTTGTGCAGGGAAAGGCTTTGACAGCCACTGCACTAGAACACCCAGGAGTGCCTCCTGCTTCTCCCCATGCCCTGTGGCTGTTCCCAGAATGCCAGCAACTCCCCCATACCCACGCGCACCAATGTTGTCCTTTTCTTTGCAGGAGATGGAGTAGCAGCAGATCTCTCGGTCCTGGATGGCAGAAAGATTCCTGGGGGGAAACCAGAACAGAACCTGCTGAGGCTAGGACTGCCCAGGGGGCCTGGGGCTGGGGACAACAAAGTCCTTTTCTGCCCATGGAGCTACAGTGGGAAGGGCCAGGCTCCTGGAGAGGTGGGCTCCGCTGCCACCGTGTGGCGGGTACTGAGAGCAGCGGCAAGCCATCTCTCTCCATTGCTTGGAAAATTCAGGGAGCAAGGAGGAAGAACAGAGAAGAGTAATCAAACTCACATTTTCTCAATCAACTCCTTCTCATCCAATGCTCCCGGGAGGTCTCGCTTGTTACCCAGGACTAAGACCTACAGAGAAGGGAGAACAGGGACCAGGTCCAGGGCAGCTGTGCCAGCTTGTTTCCCCTCTCCCATGCTGGGGGCAACTGGCCTTCCCCTGCCTCCTGCCCTGCCCCCAGTGACTTCCCAGCGGGCTCCCCCCCCCACACGCCGTTAGGCTGCTGACCGGGATGCCCTGCAGCTGGGGTTTGTCCAGTAGGTTATGCAACTCATTCTTGGAGGCTTCAATCTTCTCCTGGTCAGCGGCGTCCACCATGTACCTGGGGGACAGCAGGAGGGGATATGCATGTTGATGTTACAGACTGAGCGGTAGGAAGAGGAGCTGTGCTTGCAGTTGGAAACATCTTATTGGGGCTTGGTCACCTCTGGGTTTATGGGCCACCTGGGTCTCCATGATGGGCCATTATCCTGTCATCCTAAAGTCCTCTCTGGACAAGCTGTCACGTGGGGGTGGGGGAGGAGAAGCTTGGCTCTTTAAGATTAGGGGTAAATCCCTCCTGAAATGACCCTCTTAGGTCTGTATGGGAAGAATAGTCCTGGCTGAGTGAAAAAAAGCAAGGGCAGCCCCAGATTTTCTTGCAGCAAGATACTTCTAAAAAATGAGGTTAAGGAGCACCTGGGTGGCTCAGTCATTGGGCATCTGCCTTAGGCGCGGGTCACAACCCGTGTTGTGTGTGTGGGGGGGGAATCCAGCTCGCATCAGGCTTCCTGCTCAGTGGGAGGCCTGCTTCTCCCTGTCTCACTCTCCCTGCTTGTGTTCCCTTTCTCGCTGTGTTTCTCTCTGTCAAATAAATAAATAAATAAAATCTTTTACAAAAAATGAGGTTAAAACAACGAAAACAAAATCTTTTGTTGGGCATATATATGTAGGATAAAATTATTTTTAAAAAGCAAGGGAACGAACCATTTAAACCATACAAAATTCAGAAGAGTAGCGACTCTGGGCTGGGGAAGGACGTGTGGCTGGTGGTCCTGTCTGGCTCTCAGGCTGTCGGGCAGGTGGGCAGGTGCTCGGGAGAGTTTTGCAGAAACACGCAGCCCGCAAGGTAAAGGCAGGCTTTGT
>PITA01013878.1:0-18071 GCA_004023965.1 Spilogale gracilis
TGATGAAGTCCCAGAAGTTCATTTTTGCTTTTGTCTCCTTTGCCTTTGGAGACGTGTCTTGAAAGAAGTTGCTGTGGCCGATGTCAAAGAGGTTACTGCCTATGTTCTCTTCCAGGATTTTGATGGATTCCTGCCTCACGTTGAGGTCTTTCATCCATTTCGAGTTTGCCTTTGTGTGTGGTGTAAGAGAATGGTCTAGAAGAAACAGACTCTTAACTATAGAGAACAAACTGATGGTTACCAAGAGGGAGGATGGGGGTAGTGGGTTGAGTGAAATGGGTGATAGGGATTAATAGTACACTTGTCATAATGAGCATTGAGTAATGTATAGAATTGCTAAATCACTATATTATATACCTGAAACTAATATAACATTATATCTTAGCTATCCTGGAATTAAAATTAAAAGTTTGATGAAAAAAGGGAAAATAAATAAACTTCCAAGCAAAAAGTAGAGAAAAAAGATCTATGCAAGTGTTTATAATATAGAGTAGAATGCGATAACTAAAATAAAGGCCAAAAAAACCCACTTTGATTACAAAGAAAAAGGAAGAATTGTTTTCACTATTGGAATGAGAGATATCTTCATGAAAGATAAGGAATTTGAGTTTGACTTTGAAAATGAACACACTTAGGGCACCTGAGTGGCTCAGTCGTAAGGCGTCTGCCTTCTCCTCAGATCATGATCCCGGAGCGCTGGAATCGATCCTAGCATCAGCCTTCCTGCTTGATGGGAAGCCTGCTTCTCCCTCTCTCACACCCCCTGCTTGTGTTTCCTCTCTAGCTGTGTTTCTCTCTGTCAAATAAATAAATTAAATCTTTTAAAAAAAATGAAAATGAACATACTTAGACGAGTGGAAGTAACAAGGAATATCAGATTAGTTTAGAGGAACTAACGGGAAGCCAAGACTCAGATGAGGAAATGGTTGTAGGAACTTGATCTTCTTAAACTCACACACATGTATCCTTAGGATACCTAAGTCATTAGGATACCTTTGAAGGTCCGTAATTGGTTGAGTGATGTGATTAACTCTGTCCCTTTAGGAGGGGTTAGGAAAAAAGGAAGAATGAGGTTAGGAAGCTTTGTTGAGCAACAAAGGTCACAAGCAGACAAGATAATAACAAGAATGAGAAGAAAGAATGATATTTTAAAAATAAATATGAAGGTAAAATGGATGGGCTATAATAACTGGGTGTGTAAAAAGGAAACAAAGAGTGCTGTCAGGTTTTGAAACAGTGACTGAGAATGGTAGGGGCCACATTACACAAAGAGGTAACACATAGGAGGAGGAACAAGTTTGAATCAGAAGCCATAGAGCTTTAGGAGCCCTCTGCATAGTGATGGTAAAGTAATGGAACTAGATTCCAATAAGATATTGGTCCATGACTTTTGCTCTGTACTGACTGGAGCTAAATAAATACAGCGGCAATTTTAGTCTGTGTACCTTAGGGAGTACAGATGCATTTGTACAACTCTTTGGCAATGAGAGACTCTAAAATTCTGATTAAATCCTCTTCTGCAAAGTTGAAACTTCTTTTCCCCTTCCCTTTCATCCCTTCCCCTCCCCTTTCCTTCCCACATGCAAAAGAATTAAGTTGACCCTTGCCTCACACCATATGCAAGAGTAAACTCAAAATAGATCATTGACCTTAACATAAGAACAAAAAACTATAAAACTCTCAGAAAACATAGGAATATAGCGTCATAACCGTATATATTAGGCAGTGGTTTCTTATATATGATACCCAAAACATATGCAACAAAAGAAAAATACATAAATGGGATTTCATCACAATTAGAAACTTCCGTGCTTCAAAGAACATCACCAAGAAAATAAAAAGACAACCCAGGGAATGAGAGAAATTTTTTGCAAATCATGTGTCTGATAATAGACTTGTATCCAGAATATATGAAGAACTAATACAACTCAACATAAAAAGATAACCCAAATAAAAAATTGTCAAAGGATTTGAATAGACATTTCTCCAAAGAAGATATACAGATGTCCAAAAAGTACATGATGACCAACATCATTAGGCATTAGGGAAATGCAAACCAAATCCCACAGTAGGATACTACTTCACACGTACTAGTATGGCTATAATAAACATGGCAGACAATCACAATTATCAGTGAGGACGTGCAGAAATTGGAACCCTCATACTCAGCTAGTGGAAATGTAAAATAGTGCAGCCACCTTGTAAAACAGTTGGCAGTTCCTCAAAAGTCAAATATGGAGGGCAAGGGAGGAGCAATATTTAACAAATCAGTTCTGTGTGGTATATTATTTAACTAATGGATTCTGTATGGTGCTTTCCTGAAGTCTTATGTGATTATTGAAGGCCTGGGTGCAGGGTGGAACCATGACAAAGTGGATCCAGTTAGAGTCCCCATTAATTTTAATCATTCCATTCTCTGTCCGTCTTCTTCTCTTTGCTTTCTCATTCCTATATCTCACAACCACAGAGACACTGCCACATACACCACAAAAACATGTCCCAATGATCTTAGTCCCATTGCTCCATTCACTCTCAGTTGGGAATTCAGGCAAATGTCTACCGAGGTCACAGACAACATACCTATAGTTCTGTTATAGCCCATATATTACCTTATCATGTCTTAAGGAAGACATTTTCTCTTAGAGATTTTCATTTAGCATATTTTTTAAAAATCTTGTGTTAAGTTACCTCCATCTTTTTCTTGGGTAAGAACAAACCAGGATTGGCCCTTTTTGTCTATGATATTGTTCACAGCTTACAATCTTAGGAACAGGGTTGCTGTGTGGTGAAGGTCAGGCAGTAGCTCTTACCCTTGTCTATCTTAGTACTTATGCTGTGCATTTTTTTTAAGATTTTATTTATTTATTTGACAGAGAGAGAGATCACAAGTAGGCAGAGAGGCAGGCAGAAAGAGAGGGGAAAGCAGGCTCCCTGCTGAGCAGAGAGCCCGATGCGGGCCTCGATCCCAGGACCCTGAGATCATGACCTGAGCTGAAGGCAGAGGCTTAACCCACTGAGCCACCCAGGCGCCCTATGCTGTACATTTTTTATTGGTATACTATGTTTTATTTGTCCCTGATATCTTTGGAGTTTTTCTGAGAAATGGATCAGTAATGTAGCATCAACTTAGCCAAATACATTTTAAATCTTTAAAAAAAAAAAAAGTGAAACATAGAGTTACTATATGACCTAACAATTCCACTCCTAGGTATTGAGCCATGAGAATTGAAAACATGTATCCATGTAACTTCTACATAGATGTTCCTAGCACCATTATTTCTCAAATGCAAAACAGTGGAAAGAACCCCAAAATGAAATCAACAAAAATGAATGACGTACAATGAGAATGAACCTTGAAATCACTATGCTAAGTGAAAGAAGACAGACACAAAAGGCCATATATTGCATGATTCCATTCATATGAAGTATCCAAAATAGGCAAATCCTTAGAGACAGAAAGTACTTGGGGGAGAGGAAGATAAGGAGGTTGCTTTAGTAGACTGAGATTTCCTTCTGGGGTGATGAAAATATTCTGGAATAAGATAGTGTTGATGGTTGCAGAACATTGTGAATATACTTAATGCTACTGAATTGCACCTTAAAATGGTTAAAATAGTAAATATTATGTGTATTTTGCCACTTACTACTTTTATCAGTGGGGTGAATTTTATGGCATGTAAATTATGTTTCAAAGCTGCTATAAAAATAAAAGGGTTAGATTAATCACCAGGGAACTGTGCTGAAGGGGGAAAAAATCCAATCCCAAAGATTATATACTGGATGATTCTGTTTTTTATAACATTTTGAAATGACAGAATTTTGGAAATGAAGGACAGATTAATAGCGTCTAGATGTTGGGATGGGGTGGGGAGATGGCAGGAAGCAGGTTATAAAAACAGCCTAAGGGATCCTTGGAGCGATGGAACTGTTCACTTTCTTGACTGTGGTATTGGATATGGGATCCTACACAGGTGGTAAAACTTCATAGCACTATTTACACTCATGGATACCTGCACAGTAGAACAACTAAAATTTGTGAAATCTGAATAAAACTGATGGGTTGTATCAGTGTCAATATCCTAGTTGTGATGTTGTACCATTATTTGCTGGTATAATAGTACACTAGTGGGGGAAGCTGAGCAAAGCGTACATACGAGCTCTATAGCATATCTTGCAATTGCTTGTGAATCCACAATTACCTCCATAAAAATTTCAATTAATAAAAATGTATAAGAATAACTATATAGCTTAAAAAATTTGTTCTGTGGATAAACTTCTATTAACATATAAAATGTACTCTTCTTACTCTTGTCTTGTTCCAGTTATAGTCTTATCTTCACACGCGATACCCAAAGTCAAAGTTTAGCGTGGACCAAACTTACAGCAGGTTTTGTTTTGGTTTGACTTGGTTTGATTCAGTAATGCAGTATTTTCCAAAAATAAGTAGGATGTCCGAGTGAAGAAAAGGCTTTTCTCAGGCTTTTTTGGCATCCTTTAGTTAAGTCACTTTCAGCAAAGAAAGATTGTTGTTCCTTCCTGTTCACTGATACTAGAAAGTTTGTATATCACACTTTTATTTTATCAAAGAGAAAATATGATTTTTTTTAATGAAAGACACCACATTTCTGTGCAGTAGAAATCATCCTGTTAACATCTCCTCATGTTACAAAGATAAACAACAGGATTAACTGTTTACTTTAGGAGCGCAGTCTGGTTGTTTTTCAGGAGAAGAACACAATGTCCTGCTGTATCGGGTTTCCCGTCTGCTGTCTGCCCAGCGGGTTGGTGGAGCTGGGGAAAGGTCCTCCACCCACTCAGCCCTCTGCTGTTCCTCTCTCCTGCCTTTTTGCCTCTTCCCTCCCTCCTTTTTGTGAGTCTTCCTCCTCCTTTTCATATCCAAACTCTTCTCCCCCTACTCCCTCCCCCTTTTCCTTTCTCTTGCTTTCCCCCCCTCACTGTCTCCCAATTTCTTCCATTCCTTCCTTAAAATGGAGGCTTAGTAAGAAATTATAATGTGAGAGAAAGAACCTTGTTGATCTTTAGAGGCTGCTTAAGTTGACACTGACCTAGAAGAAAGCAGCAGGACTGACTCTGATTCCGGGAATTCTTGGTGGACTGCTAAGAACTGCTCCCATAACCCGGGTAAACATCCCACATGTTCACGTAATCTCCCCCTTAGTATACACGCATACACACACGCACACAGGCATGCACGCACACAAGTCTGCTGTTTCTCTTGTGTTTCTGTGAAACTGAGCCAGTGAGCGAAAGGAAGGATCTTCTTTGAATATTTTTCAAAAGTTGGGGAGGAACATTTGAAACTTCAAAGAGGAATTGAATTAGAGTCTCACTGAAACTCCCTCTACAGATCAACCGTTTTGTTTTCCTTATTCCTTGTGCTTTGTTCTTGCTTTTGCAGATTAATAAGACATGAACTTTTAGAATTCTTTTTTTTTTTTTTTAAGATTTTATTTATTTGACAGGGAGAAACACAGCCAGAGAGGGAACACAAGCAGGGGGAGTGAGAGAGGGAGAAGCAGGCTTCCCGCCGAGCAGGCAGCCCAATGTGGGGCTCGATCCCAGGTCTCCAGGATCATGACCTGAGCTGAAGGCAGTCGCTTAACCAACTGAGCCACCCAGGCGCCCCGAACTTTTAGAATTCCTAAAGTATTCTTTAATTAGCATGATCTTGCCATTAAGCTGGTAAGAGAAGGGAAAAAAAAAAAAATTCTTAAAGACAAATATTAACTCCATAATGGACTTTTATACTTCCAACATGATGTGAATGTGATTGAACAGTGAACCTCTTATCTGTATTATTTTATGCTGGTGGGAATGTACTGTGGAATGTAGTTTCATTTGGCACCAGTTTTAGTCAGTTCTTCCAGCGTGGTCTGGGCCTCACCCTCATGGCTCAGAAATGCATAGAATCAAAGTCCTGCCAAATGAGTTGTCCTGATGGCTGAAGCAGATTATTGAACTACTTTTTGACTGCTATCTGATTTTCCCTGCTGGGAAGGGTGGGATGTGGCTGGCAGGGGCAGGGGCAAGCTGAAGACCCTGGATATTTTCATGATTGTTTCTTCTTTCACCCAGAGTAGAGATTTACCTTACAAACAGAACTGCAGTAGCTCGATGACAAGGGCTGCATCACAAGGTTGGTTTCATGTATGGCAATGCCATTTCTGTGTGGCATAATAGGCCTTTGTGCTGTTATCAAGCACTTTTCTCTAAGCCCCTTCATCTGCACATATCTGCTTACAGACTTAGGAGAGTGGCCACCTGATTAGAAAATAATCTTATCCATTAACTGCATTTATAATAGTAAATTTGCCCAGTAGGTGAAGGAAACCAAGATTTTGAGAACAGATGCAGATTTAAGTTAATCTGGATTGTACAGGTTTTTAGCCAGGGGATCACATCTATCAGCAACAGAGCTCAAAAGGCCCGGGTGGCTCAATTGGTTAAACATCTACCTGCAACTCAGGTCATGATCCCAGGGTCCTGGAATCAAGTCCTCCATCAGGCTCCTTGCTCAGTGGGGAGTCTGCTTTTCCCTCTTCTTCTGCCCTTCCCCCCACTTGTGTGCGCGCGCTCTCTCGCTCGCTCTCGCTCAAATAAATAAATAATATGTAGAACAGAGGAGTTTGCGGGGATGGGTGAGCCTGTGGTGGGTATTAAGGAGGGCACATATTACGTGGAGCACTGTTTGTTATACATAAATAGTGAATCTTGGAACCTGCATCAAAAACTAATATTTTGTTATACATAAATAGTGAATCTTGGAACCTGCATCAAAAACTAATGATGTATTTTATGGTGACTAATATAACACAAAAAGTTAAAAATAATAATATGTAAAACAGCAGAGCTCAAAACAGAGCCCCTCTTCTGTTGACCTGCTGCTCCCCTGTACCCTATGCTTAAAATCATGAAAATGAGAGGAGGGATCTTATGTGGATGACGGTCTATATTTTAGACATGGGCGAAATATTGATTTTAAATAGGTGGCATTCACTTGCCATATCTTTATTCCAGAAATTGAATGTCAAACTGTCTCATTGAATGAATCTAGTTCTGAGGCTCTTATTCAAACCAGTAACATCCTACTTCCTCCCTGTGAGACATTTTCTCTCTGCCATTCAAAGTTAATCACTTCTTTTTTTTTTTTTTAAGATTTTATTTATTTATTTGACAGAGAGAAACACAGCCAGAGAGGGAACACAAGCAGGGATCATGACCTGAGCTGAAGGCAGTCACTTAACCAACTGAGCCACCCAGGTGCCCCAAAGTTAATCACTTCTAAAAATAGCAGTGTCCCTCTCATGCTAGGCATAGGGTATCTACCAGCAGTGCTCAGTGCCAGGGGGAGTGTGAAAAGTCACCTGTGACCTGAGGCCTAGCTTGCCCATTAGTGGCAACACAGATTTGATATTACTGAATATGCACATCTGCCTTATCCAGAGGGTATTCTAGAGCAGGAAAGCAAAAGGGTATACTCAGCTGCTTTCCAAAGTAGAAACTCAATTTTATTAACACTGACCCATCACATAACTTTAAAATGTTAAAACTCGGGGCTCCTGGGTGGCTCCATTGGTTAAGCAGCTGCCTTCAGCTCAGGTCATGATCCCGGAGACTCGGGATCGAGTCCCACATTGGGCTCCCTGCTTGGCGGGAAGCCTGCTTCTCCCTCTCTCACTCCCCTTGCTTGTGTTCCCTCTCTGGCTGTGTTTCTCTCTGTCAAATAACTAAAATCTTAAAAAAAAAAAATCTTTAAAATGTTAAATCTCCTGAAGCATCTGTGTGTCTGCATCGGTCGACTTTTGGTTTCAGCTTTGGTCATGATCTCGGAGTCGTGAGATCAAGCCAAGCTTAGCACAGATCTGCTTGTCAGTCTCCCTCCACCTGCTCACTCACTCTCTCTCTCTCAAATAAATAAAATCTTTTAAAAAAATAATAAAATAGAGGTGGCTTGGGTGGCTCAGAGGGTTAAGCCTCTGCCTTCAGCTCAGGTCATGATCTCAGGGTCCTGGGATCGAGGCCCGCATCGGGCTCTCTGCTTAGCAGGAAGCCTGCTTCCTCCTCTCTCTCTGCCTGCTTCTCTGCCTGCTTGTGATCTCTCTCTGTCAAATAAAAAAAAAAATAAAATCTATAATAATAATAAAATGTCAAATCTCCTAATTTCCATGTGACTTGGCTAGCAGCTAAGTTCAAGGACAGTGCTGATGTCAAGTGGTTGTCCTGCTGAGCGTGGCCACATGCTGTTAGAGTGTATGCTCAGAGACCTCTGATGCTATTCTAATCTATCTTAGACTGAAGTAATTGAAAAGGCCTCTAGAGAATAACCAGGAAATACGTCTTACAAAAGAGGAATGTCAGCCAGGGAGTTATTATGGTCTGTCAGTGGTAATGGCAAGGCTGGAACTCTAGCCCCTCCAGTCTACTACCACGCTACTTTGGGTAGCATCTTCCACTGAGCAGTTTGGATTTCCATGTTCTGTGTTAATCAGTTTCATCTTTGCCTGCTAAATGGCTCAAGTCATTTAACCAGCCTTTGGATTCCACAACTTCTCTAACCCACATCTGGTCTGCCTATCCCTGAGGCTGCCTTTACTCTCCACTACCACTTACCTCCTTAGAGAACTTAGAGAGCCAGTGTAGACTCTTCCCTGAGCCTTACCCATCATCACTACCGTGTTCTGTCTCCTTGAAATGTTTTCCTAATGCATGTTCATATGCTGACAGAGACCAAAGAGGCCAAGAGAGAACAACAGTTGTGCAAGGGTTGGGGATCAAGGGTGGGGGTGGAGGCCACAAGATGAACTCACAAGCTAGTGCCTCACCCATGAGTGTTGACCCAGTGCTGCCAGAAAACAATAAATTGGGGGCGCCTGGGTGGCTCAGTTGGTTGGGAGACTGCCTTCGGCTCGGGTCATGACCCCGGAGACCCGGGATCGAGCCCCACATCGGGCTCTCTGCTCGGCGGGAAGCCTGCTTCTCCCTCTCTCACTCCCCCTGCTTGTGTTCCCCCTCTGGCTGTGTTTCTCTCTGTCAAATAAATAAAATCTTAAAAAAAAAAAAAAAGAAAACAATAAATTGGAGTTTTGTATAAAATCTCCCAATGTTTGATATTTGTTAACTATATAAAAATGTTTAACACTGTATAAACCAAAGAAAACATGTCAACCAGCTGAACATGGCCTGTGAACAGCACTTTGCAACTTCAATATTTCCTATCAGATATTTGTTATTGATAGCAGCAGTGAACTCATACTGGTCTAAGGAGACCTTCTCTATAAGTTCTCTGTTCAAACCATCCTCTGTCCTGTCCTAAGTGTTTTATTTCTGAAACAAAAATTCTAACACCTTTTAGCGTCACCCCATTGTTGGCTCATTGATGACAGGAGGTAGGTGTGCAGTCTGGCACACATGCCAGTTATTTACCACCTCTGCTCCCCTATCGGGTCAGCCTCCACATGGCCATCATCATATGGCCTTTACCCCAGCCACTGTCAGACATCAATCATTGTGCCAGCCATGTCCAACCACATGACCCCACCAGATGATGCCTCTCTTTCCTTCCCCTGACCCAGTCCTTTCCTCCCCATCCCATTTTCTCCTTTCTTTACAAATGCTTATCAACATTTTAATTTTATTATAAATATAAATTTGATTTTAAATTAAGAATAATGCATTGAAAAAAAGAATAATGCATTGAAATCACCAAATATTAGTCTTTAACTTATTAAACTTTCCAAATGTATCTTTCTTTCTGTCTCTCTCTCTTTCTTTCTTTTCCACTCCCCTCTCTTATTGTCTAGACTTCTTTCAATTTCTTTTTTTTTTTTTAATTTATTTGACAGAGAGAAACACAGCCAGAGAGGGAACACAAGAAAGGGGAGTGAGAGAGGGAGAAGCAGGCCCCCTCCTGAGCAGGGAGCCCGATGTGGGACTCGATCCTGGGTCTCCGGGACCATGACCTGAGCCGAAGGCAGTCGCTTAACCAACTGAGCCACCCAGGCGCCCCACTTCTTTCAATTTCTTAAACACAGAAAAGCTCTTTCCCATTGCAGGATTTTGTATGTGCTGTGTTCTCTGTTTTAAGTCGTTTTCTCTCAACCTTTTGCATGATTGGCTTATCCTTCTTCAAGACTCAGCTTGGGGCACCTTGGTGGCTCAGAGGGTTAAGCCTCTGCCCTCAGCTCAGGTCATGGTCTCAGGGTTCTGGGATCAAGCCCTACATCAGGCTCTCTGCTCAGCAGGGAGCCTACTTCCCCCTCTTTCTCTGTCTGCCTCTCTGATTATTTGTGATCTCTCTCTCTCTGTGTCAAAAAATAAATGAAATCTTAAAAAAAAAAAAAAAAGACTCAGCTTAAGGGCATCTGGGTGGCTCAGTTAGCTCAGGTCATGATCCCAGGGTCCTGAGATCAAGCCCCACATTAAGCTCCCAGCTCAGCAAAAAGCCAGGACACTATTTTAGAGTACAGTGAAAAACCCATGAGTGCCATTGTTATTAAGAATCTTATGATGTTTATGTCATGGCTTTGTGGACTTCTGTGCCATACTGCATCTACTGAACTTCTTTTGGTAATTTTGTACTTGACTCCTTTATTGTGTTCAAGCAAATCAAGATGTCTTTTAGGGGAAAAAAAGAAGGACAATTCACACTTAAGTTTACTAATTCAGAATGGAAAGTTTCTCAAAATTTATAAGTAATGGCTAAAGAGCCATTATGCTTTCTTACACAGCACTTGCTAAATATCCAGAGGATCCTTGTTTCTAATGGAAATACATTGAAGATAAAAATGGAAGATTGGCTTCTGGAATAGTGGAGAGAAGACACATTGGATTCTCTCCCTACTAAACATTTTAACTGGAGAAAGCTTAAAAATGCTAATAACTTAAAGCTTTAGGAAATTTTCCTAAAGGCATACAGTAAATTGAAAAAAAACATTCCATCAATAGAATCAAAACAATCTATTAAACTTCAGGAAGAACAAGTAGTCTGGGGCCCTGGAGCCATGACCTATTCCCCCACCCCCATCCCCCGCCAACACAGTTTGTCTTATGAAATTTGTTGTGGGGCACTTACTCCAGGACTGCAGTCAAGAAGATGTTCCCTCTCACCTCAGCTCAGTCTAGGGTACAGTTTCACTGTAGGAAATCTCCTAGCCCATGTTGCAGCTCTCCCCCAAGTGTGGCAGGCCAAGAATACCAGCCCAGTTGTCCTACCGCAATTCATCCATAGGCCAGAAGCACCACACCAGAGAGGCAACCCCAGACCAATGCCACCACCAGTCCCATCACCCAATCTAGAGCAGAGGTGTAACTCCAAGAGAAAAGGACACTGTCTTCACCTCCCAGTTCTATGAGTGACTCAGAGATTCTGCCCAGAGGAAGACAGGTTATAAAGAAGAAGGGTTCTAAAGCATTGTGTAAGAGGGCTAACTTTATTTGGAACAGAATACAATTCCATGCCCAATGGCATTGTTGAAAATAATGGAGATCTTGGTGAAGAGCAGTTCCAAGAGCTCCTGTAGCTCTGTGATACTATATCAACAAGGAAATGGCCAAGCAATCAGAAGTTTAACAGAGAGCATCAGGGAAGGTACACAGCCAAGAAGAACCCTCCTAGTATCACAGTAAAACTTTGGAGTCAAGAAAGGTATGCTTGGCTGCACCCACTTAGGAGCAGTCAGAACAGCCCACAGGGAAAATTTGGGGTGCAAGCCTCGCTGACATGCAGGCCTCAGCACCACCTCCAGCCATACTAGATGAACAATAAGGTGTTCTGATACAGGAGCAACTCCTAAGAAGCCAGACTTTAAAATAAATCACACACATCCCTGGCAGTCTGGCAGGCCCATGGCCATAGCCTCACAGGAGTGATTAAAGAGGGGTAATATAAGCCTTGCCTGATGGAGAGGGATGAGGGCAAAAACCTACCTCCTTGAACTATGATAGCAACCTCCAAGGTATATATATCCAAAGAGTAAAAATCTAACTTCCAAAGGATTTTAAAGCATAGCCTTCCTTTTTTTTTTTTTTAAGATTTTATTTATTTATTTGACAGACACAGAGATCACAAGTAGGCAGAGAGGCAGGCAGAGAGAGAGGAGGAAGCAGGCTCCCTGCTGAGCAGAGAGCCCGATGTGGGCCTCTATCCCAGGACCCTGAGATGATAACCCGAGTCAAAGGCAGAGGCTTTAACCCACTGAGCCACCCAGGCACACTAAAGCATAACCTTTCACCAAAAAGTGGTTTATGGGGCGCCTGGGTGGCTCAGTTGGTTAAGTGACTGTTTTCGGCTCAGGTCATGATCCCGGAGACATGGGATCGAGCCCCACATCGGGCTCCCTGCTCAGCAGGAGGCCTGCTTCTCCCTCTCTCACTCCCCTTGCTTGTGTTTCCTCTCTGGCTATATTTCTCTCTGTAAAATAAATAAATAAAATCTTCCAAAAAAAAAAAAAAGTGGTTTATGCTGACCTAGGGGCACATGGAAAGATTAAGAACAAACCAAAAAAAAAAAAAAGGGCGGGGCCGGCAGGAACATCAGATACTGAAGGCTGCAGGAAAAATTTCAGATAAGTCAATGAACAACTGAATAAACTGCCATGCAAACAATAGCAACATCAATCCCTGGAGTAGAGGAGGAATCCATATCTAGGGTTGCCACAATATATTATCAAAAATGCTCAGTTGTCAACAAAAAAATTGCAAGATTGGTGAAGAAACAGGCAAGTGGGCCCATACACCAGTTGGGGGGGTACAGGCACTGGAGGGGACCCAGATTGGACTTAGCAGACAAAAATTTCAAAACTGCCATTATGAATATATTCACAGAATTCAAGGAAACCATGTCTCAGGAATTAAAGGGTGGTATGATGACAGTGTCTAATCAAATGGAGAATAATATCAATGGAAATATACAAACAATAAAAGAGAGCCAAGTGGGAATTCTGGAGTTAGAGAATACTTTGAGTTAGAAACTAAAATTTTAGTTAGAAACTAAAATGAAAAATTCACTAGCTAGGTTCAACAATAGACTTCAGTTGACAGAAGTTAGAGAACATGAATCCAGAGAAATTGAGCTTGCACAATCTGAAGGAGAGAGAATTAAAAAAAAAAAAAAAATGAGTGCTCACTTCGGTTTCACTTACTAAAATTGGAATACTATTAGTATAGCCCCTGCACAAGGATGACAACAAATTTATGAAGCATTACATATTTTGAAGATTTCCATCAAATTTAAAATTCTTCCCAAGAAGTGTATGGTAATTTCAATAGGATGTTAAACTTAATCTCAAATTTACTACCACAGAGTGTTTTAGAGATTGAAAGTATCTGTGAAGACTTTTAAATAACTCAATATTTATGAAGAATTAGGGCACACCAAAATAAATCATTTCTGTATTATTATAGAAATCTCTCAAATGACAAATAACCTAAAGAGTAAAATAAAAGAATGAAGAGAATGAGACAGAACCTCACAGAAATATGGGACATCATTAAGTGCACCAACATACATATAATGGGGTGTCCCAGAAAGTCGGGAATTGGGAGGAGGGTGCAGAAAAAAATACCAGAAGAAGAAAAAATGCAGAAGAAATAGTGACTGAAACATTTCAGATTTGACTGGTGTACTCTACTCAGCTGAGAAGTTCAAGAGCTTCAAGTAGGATAAACCTAAGGGACTCATACCCAGACATATCATAATCAAAACGTTAAAGACCAAAGATAAAGAGAAAACCTTGAAAGCAACAATTGAAAATGACTCATTATATAATAAGAGAACTCAGTGAGATAAGAACAGACCTCTCATTAGACATAATGGAGGCCAAAGCCAATAGGACACTATTCAAAATTTCAAAAGAAACAAATAACTTGTATCACACGTTTTTTGGTCTTTAAATCTTAACGTAAGTCAGAGGGATTGAACATTAATTGTTTTATCTTAGACAACTCAGCCCCTTATGTTTGATAAAACCGAAGGCTTCAGTTGTTCATTTTGAGGTAGTCTAGCTTTTTACTTGTTTGATCCAGATATAATTATAAGCCACTGAACCCTAATTTTTACATAAACTTTTCATTCACAGAGTCATGAGAAATAAGTTTGTACTATATAAATGTCTTATAGCCACAACATATTAAATAATGTCATATATATATGGAAATGTTTAGTTGTCTTCAGATAGATGGTGAATTCTTCTGGGTACCATGTGCTAGATGCTGCCTATGCACAATGAGCAGACCTGAAACCATATGGCCATGGTCTTAGGTGACTAGTCAGGGATTTCCTGGTATCTAAAGTATGAATATATTTGCAAGGAGAATTGAACACAGTAATGATTATATATGATTTTGGTATATTTTTCTCCATAGATATGGTAAAGTATATTTTAGAAAAAATATTGCTAGCAACATTTTTATGATAGTGATTATTTTCAAGGAATACTTGTTAACATCTTTGAATTTTAGTGTTTGATAAAACATAATTTGGAAATTTTTTTTTTCATTTTTATTTTTTTTCCATAACCCAGCTACCCTATCCCTTTCCCCCACCCCCCCAGCAACCCTGTTTGTTTCCTGAGATTGAGTCTTTTATGGTTTGTCTCCCTCCCTGGTCCCATCTTGTTTCATCTTTTTCCCTCCCTACCCTCCAAGACCCCCACCACCCTGCTTCTCAAATTCCTCATATCAGAGAGATGATATGATAATTGTCTTTCTCTGAATGACTTATTTCGCTCAGTCTAATACCCTTCAGTTCCATCCACATCATTGAAAATGGCAGGATTTTATTCTTTTTGATGTGGAAATATTTTTAAATGGACTGTTCCTTCATGTTCATTTACCCTGCCACTTTGTATTTACTGTTCCTTAAAGGTTTCAACCAATTATTAAGTATTTAGAGTTTGGGTTTTTCTTACTCTTATACCTTTAGACTGTGCTGCCCTATAGGGTTGCCACTGGCCATGGGTGGTAATTAACATTTAAATTAATTAAAATTAAATAAAATCTAAAATTCAGTTCCTACATTAGCCACATTTGAAGCACTCAATAGTCCCATGTGACTAGTGACTACCACATTAGACTGCACTCGATGTAGAACATTCCATCAGCACAGAGAGTTCTCTTAGGCCACATGCTTCTTTAGATTTATTGCAAACTACAGCAATATTTAGATCAGTTTCACCTGAACTTGAAATATGATAGAGCTTAGCTCTGGAAATTATGTTGATACCCATTTTTGTACATTTAAAGAAATATTTATATCAAATATGTTTATGTAGTCATTTTATTTCATTGATTTTTTTTAAAGTTCAATTTTTTAAAAATATGTGTTTATTTGAGAAAGAGAGACAAAGCCTGTGTGTGTGAGAGAGAGCAGGGGGAGGGGCAGAGGGAAATGGAAACAATCAGACTCCCCCCTGAGCAGGGAGCCTGATTCAGAGCTTGATCCCAGGACCCTTAGATCATGCCCTGAACCAAAATCAAAAGTCAAACTTTTAACCAGCTAAGCCACCCAGGCATCCCTACATATTCATTTTATTTTTTGTATTTTCTTATTTAATGCTGTACAGCCTTGGACAAAATACCAAATCTTTCTGATCTTCTGTCTTTCTTGTGCTAAGTAAGGATAGTAATACCAGCCGAGCTCTTAGAGGCTTTTTGAGGGTAAGACAATGTAAATAGTAAAGTGCTGGGTACTAACTAACTGCCATCAAGATAATAAATTTCTAGGGCGCCTGGGTGACTCAGTGGGTTGAGCCTCTGCCTTCAGCTCAGGTCATGATCTCAGGGTCCTGGGATCGAGGCCTGTGTCGGGCTCTCTGCTTGGCAGGGAGCCTGCTTCCTCCTCTCTCTGCCTGCCTCTCTGCCTACTTGTGATCTCTCTCTCTGTCAAATAAATAAATAAAATCTTTAAAAAAAAAAAAGACTTTAAAAAAAAAGATGATAAATTTCTAACCCACATACACTGTGAAAAAAATTGTTATTTTAATCATTTGATTTATGGGATAAATACTGCAATAACTGATCAGGGAAGCGGACCAAAAAGTAAAGATAGAGAATATTTGAAAAGCACTCTTAAATAACAGGACTTATACATCAGGTACAAGACCTCTACTTAAAAACTAAACCATATGCATTCTTCTCATTTGCCCGTTCATAAAAATTGATTATCTTCTAGATCATAAAACAAATCTCTATAGATTTAAAAGGATCATTATTGGAAAACACATTCTCTCACGTAATGCAATTAAATTAGTTTATTTAAAAATATGTATTTTAAATCCTTATAGAAAAAATTTTAAATACTGCCAAATAACTTATGGATTATAAAAGAAAAAATAATGGAAATTTTAAGTTCCTAGAACTGATAAATAATAAAAATGCTAAATGTCAAAATATAAATTATAAAATATCATTAATTTGATATTTATAAGAAATTTTATAGTCTAAACTCACTTTAGAAAGAAGGAAGGCTCAAAATTAATGAGATAAGCCTCTAATATAAGAAATAGTTGGGGCGCCTGGGTGGCTTAGTTGGTTGAGCAACTGCCTTCGGCTCAGGTCATGATCTCGGAGAGCCGGGATCGAGTCCCACATCGGGCTCCCTGCTCAGCGGGAAGCCTGCTTCTCCCTCTCTCACTCCCCCTGCTTGTGTTCCCTCTCTCACTGTGTTTCTCTCTGTCAAATAAATAAAATCTTAAAAAAAAAAAGAAAGAAATAGTTAAAAATAGAATAAATACAAAGAAAGGAGATTATAAGTGTAGAAATTAATGGCATAAAGGAACAGTAAATAAGAAAGTGTAGAGTTGGTTTTTTGAAATGTTAAGTAATTTTTTTTTTAAGATTTTATTTATTTATTTGACAGAGAGAAACACAGCTAGAGAGGGAACACAAGCAGCGGGACCGAGAGAGGGAGAAGCAGGCTTCTCACTGAGCAGGAATCCTGATGTGGGACTTGATCCTGGGTCTCCAGGATCATGACCTGAACTGAAAGCAGCTGCTTAACCAACTGAGCCACCCAGGCGCCCCAATGTTAAGTGATTTTATGGTAAAATTCATAAGGAAAAAGAGATGATAAAATTAAATAATAGTATTAGCACAAAAATAGACACATAGATCAGTGGAACAGAATAGAAAACCCAGAAATAAATCCATACTTATATGGTTAATTAATCTTTGACAAAGGAGTAAAGAATATACTGTGGAGAACAAAGACAGTCTTCAACAAATGGTGTTGGGGAATCTGGACAGCTACATGCAAAAGAATTAAACTGGACCACTTTTGTACAGTATACACAAAAATAAATTCAAAGTGGATGAAAGAGCTAAATGTGAAATGTGAAACAAACAAAAAAAAATCATAAAAGAGAGCACAGGCAATAATTTTTCTGACATCAGCTGAAGCAACATTCTTCTAGATACATTTCCTGAGGCAAGGGAAATAAAACTAAAAATAAACTATTAGGACTACACCAAAATAGAAAGCTTCTGCACAGTGAAGGAAACATCAACAAAACAAAAAGACAACCTACTGAATGGGAGAAGATATTTGTAAATGACATATCCAATAAAGGGTGAATATCCAAAATATATAAAGAATTAATATACCTCAATACCCAAAAACCAAATAATCTAGTTAAAAAATGGAGAAGACATGAACAGAAATTTCTCCAAAGACAAACAGATGACCAGTAGACATATGAAAAGATGTTCAACATCACTGATCATCAGGAAAATGCATATCAAAACTATAGTGAAATATCTCTTCACGCTTTTTCAGAATGGCTAAAATTAAAAAAAAAAAAAACAAAAACAGAAACAAGTGTTGGCAAGGATGTGGGGGAAAAGGAACTGTCGTGTCCTGTTGGTGGGAATATAAACTGGTAACAACTACTGTGGAAAACAGTATGAAAAGTTAAAAATAGAACTACCCTATGATCCGGTAATCACATTACTGAGTATTTACCAAAAAAATACAAAAACACTAAATCAAAGGGATACATGCACGCCTATTTTTTTTTTTGCAGCATTATTTAAATACTGAAATTATGGAAGCAGCT